>BGPR01002693.1:0-38234 GCA_013235015.1 Araneus ventricosus
TATAAGTAGAAAGAGGATGATTAGTGTCGGTTCGCCAGATGATTCTTTGAAAATCTGCATCTTCGGAGTGGATGCGAATTTGTCGGTACATTTTCTCAATATCCGCTGAAATAGCAATAGGAAAAGTTCTAAAGTTAAGGAGAATTTTAAAGACATCTGGTTGTAATTTGGGGCCAGTGTACAAAGCTTCATTTAAAGAAAAAGAATTGGAACTTTTAGCTGACCCATTGAATACGACTCGTAGTTTGGTTGAAATGCTTTCTTCCCTCACTACTCCATGATGAGGAAGATAAAATGCTTCACTTTCTGGTAGATACGACTGATTGTTAGGAACAAGCTCCATATGATTTAGCTCTTCATATTCTCTAAGAAAAGAAGTATATTGCTGTCGAAGAGTTGGATTTTTCTGCAGTCTGTGTTCCAAAGAATAGAAACATTTGACTGCAGTAGATTTTGAATTACCGAGTTTGTGATGGGGTTTGAAAGGTAATTTAACTGTATATCGCCCTGAATCATCTCTAGATACAGTTGATTTATATAACTCTTCGCATATTTTCTCTTCATTTGAAAGTGAATTTTCTTGTGGGAGAGATTCTAGCTCCCAGAAATTTTGAATATCATTTTCCAAGTTAAGGTTGCTTGTGGTATGATGACTCACAAATTGATTTTGTGACTGACGAGAAGAAACTTTACCACATAGAACCCAACCCAACTTCGTATCTATAGCATATGGGGTATTTTTTGCTCCTTTGATTTGATTTCCTTGCATTAATTCGAAGAACATATCTGCTCCTAGAATGATGTTTATTGGTTTGGAAATATGGAATTCGGGATCTGCAAGCTGAAGATTCTGAATGTGATTCCAATGATAATGAGACATGTGAAAATTAGGTAGGTTGGTAGTGAGAGATTTAATTACGAGAGCATTAATAAAGTAAGTTTCGGGATGTAAAAGAGAGGTAAATTCGAGTTTCACAAATGAATCAGAATTTCCTACTATTTGATTTCCAGTACCAATAATTGTATGCGAAGAAGAGTTTCTGAAGAGTCCTAAATTGGTACAACACTCCTCTGAAATGAGAGACATTTGACTTGCACTATCGAGAAGAACTCGACAGTTTTGCCAATTTCCCATTGAATCTTTTACCTTGACTATCGCTGTGCATAACAGAATATTACCAGAGTCAGAAGTTCCAGAATAGGAAAGAGAAGTAGCAGAAGAAGACTCGCCTCTCTCAAGAGTTGGCACATTTTGAGATGGAGGTGCAAGAGGTTTGTAATTTTTTGAATAATCATGCAGTAAAGTGTGATGTTTCAGTGAGCAGTTTTTACATCGAACACTTAGCATACATTTTGACACATCATGATTAGATCTTAAACAGTTGTTACACAATTTCATAGTTTTTATGACATTCCACCTTTGTTCAAGATTATAGCCATTAAATATTCCACATTTATAAATAGGATGATTTTCTGAACAAAGTATACACTTATTACGAGTAGAATTATTTACAACAGTATTATGTACAACAGTATTTTTCTTCGCATTATACTTATTCATATCTCTTGATTGGATATTCCTAAATACAGTCTCTAGAAGTTAGGTGATCAGAATTAGCATTGCGAATGCTTCTAGCATGCTTTTCAATGAATGATACTAAATCATCATACGTTGGGAATTTTTCGCTATCCAAAGACAGCTCCCATTGTTTTCTTAACGATTCATCAAGCTTTTCTTGTACAATAAATACAAGAATTAAATTCACAAATTCATTAAATTGGAATTTCAAAGATTTTAGATTTCGAATGGCTAAATTGCATGTATCTAGTAAATCCAGAATAGATTTTTGGTTGTTGGGCTTGGTAGGTTTTGCGTTTATGAATTTTGATAAAAGAGAATTTGCCAAATTTTTTTTATCGTCATATCGATTTAAAAGGGTTTCCCATGCTTGTTTGTAATTCTCATCCGATATTGAAAAACCTGATATCAATTTTGAAGGATCTCCTTTTAACGAGCTAATTAAATAGCTTAACTTGGCAGTTTCAGATAATTCATAGTTTTTATCTATTGCATTTATAAATATTTCCTTAAAGGAGAGCCAAGCACTCAAATCTCCGGAGAACACTGGTAACTCTAACTTTGGCAATTTGAGGTTATTTTTATTTTCAGAATTACGAGACGAATTATTTGTTGAAACATTTTCTTCTTTTGTTTTAACAATCAGAATTTCTTCGATTTCTACTAATAAGTCTGTTATAATGTCTTTATTTACTGTATATATTTCATACAAACTGCCGTCTGGATCACCGCTAAGCAAATAATTTGCTTGCAAATCAGATTCCAGATTCAGACACTCAC
Source organism: Araneus ventricosus (assembly GCA_013235015.1). Taxonomy (NCBI): domain Eukaryota; kingdom Metazoa; phylum Arthropoda; class Arachnida; order Araneae; family Araneidae; genus Araneus; species Araneus ventricosus. The sequence continues at coordinate 2,360 of BGPR01002693.1, forward strand.
TTTTTGTTTTGATAAGCAATTGAACATTTATATCATTTTCAATTATTTTTTTCCATTTATCATTATACCTTTTTATTTCTTTTACGCAAAAAGAGAATTTAGCTTTTGCGGCTTCTTCAGATTTCGTCATAATAATATGAATATGATTTAGATTTTTTAGAATAAAAGGTAAGCTCAATCTCGACGGACCATAATTTGTAGAATATTATAAAGAATAGATTTCTTGATTAAAAGTTGTACTCACCCGATTGTAGATTGGATAGCAAAACTCACTCTAAAAAAATCAAATTAGTACTCCAATATGGATGCAAGCCAAAGAATTCCATTTGTTGGTTTTCACATCTTTTAATCGTCATTTTGTTACATTAATAGAATGACACATTTCTTCGAAGATTTAGCATGGTTTAACAAGACATATTTTTTCGATTCGTGATTAGAATAGATTTTTTTGGATAACGAAATAAAAGCTCGCTCAGGGCGAACAAAAGAGTCAGAATGTCTGGCGTGGGCGTCACAACAGTCAGAGTTCGAACTAGCAAAAGCGAGGGGTAACAGGAAGAGGGTTGTAGAATTCCAAGAAGGGGGTGAAAACGGGGCTGCATAGACATCCGCTATCAGTCCAAACTGAGTATCAAGGAGGTGGTGGCCTCTGGAGACTTTTTTCTTGTGGAAACTGAACACCTATTGAACAACTTGCTAGGCATGTATCGCTCTGGACCGTATGCCTTTGAACATTTACTTTAAATACTTTAAAGGTTTGTTGTTGATAATGCGCCTGATTTGCCATTGTATCTGTCATGTTGCGTACAATTTGTAATGCTGTTTTTGTCGGAACTGTTGTATTGCGAATTGCATTAAACCTGTGTCATACATTGTATCTGGTTTAGCCTTTTTTTTACTAAATTCACTGACAAAGGCCCTCTGTGACCGTCGCCCTCTGTGTTTGTTGTGACCCCATGAGATGTAGCAGAAATGAGTTGTTTCTGTTTGTCTGACCTACTGTAAAGTATGTCCAAACACTTTTGAATCCCCCTGTCTTTTCCCCAACGTTTTTCTCGCTGAGGCGTTTTGTGATTGGATTGAAAGTTTATTTTATTTATGGCTCACCAGAGCATGAATGTAATTCTTTTATTGATATTAGAGAGTATGTCTTCAGAGGAATGGCAACAGCTAGATGTTATCTGGTTTTTAATTTTGATTTAAAACTAGTGAGGCAAAGCGTAAGTTACGTTATGTAGGCTGATGAATAAGTTACAAGATGTATTTTTTTATCATTTAATAAATGTTTGTTTTGTCTTTTAAAAATAGCCTTACGAATGACTAAATTAAGCAATTAATTAAACAAGCAGCCAACAGAATTAAATTCGCTTCTAGTTTCTTCTTTTATACGACTGTCAGAAAGCTCGTCTGGTTCGTCCTGCATGCATATTTACAGATGAATGAAGTCGCTTCTCATTGGCTCTCAGCGTCACGTGACTTGGCTTGCTCCTTAATGATGTCGTAGCAACGCGGTTAGGCGGGATTTTAACTATTATTTTGTCTTCCACTATCGCATCATGGGGAAATCAAAACTACCTTCTAATTATGATTATTTGGATGTTTCTCAAGCAAATGAAATATACTTCTTTAGAATAAAACAAATAAAGGACGAACTTTCAGCAATGGTAAGTACTGTTTAGCTTCACGACGTCATTAAGAAACAAGCCAAGTCACGTGACGCTGCGAGCCAATGAGAAGCGACCTCATTCCTATTATGCAGGATCCGTAAATATGCGTCCTGCATCGCGAACCACTTTGAAATACGGAGTTAAGGAATACTTTTAAACTCAGTGTTCGTTTTATCAAAGAGAAGATTTTCTCCTTTCTTTACTTTCTCGCATGCAAAGACAAAGAGAAAGCAGGGTCGGAATGGAATAGAATTTGATGTTTAATGGCACAAGAGCTGGTTTCGGTTATGCAGCGCCTAAATAGGTTAGATGATAAAATCACGTAAGATAAATTTCAGGTGAGCGGGACCGGATTAAGCTCTGTAGGGACCCTTAGGCAATGCAAAATCCCCCTTTTTCCCCACAACTTCCAAAAACAGGTACTTTTTTATTAAGTTTAATTTAATCTCTATATAAGCAGTTCTTAAGTAACGCATATAATGACTATAATAACAAAGCATTTAATTGCGGATGATTTTCCAGAGAGGTGGTTTCAGTCTGTCGCCTATAAAAACAATTTAAAGTAATTTTAAACAAAATGCTAAAGACAAAAGTTACAAAACATATTTATCGCATTCTAAATAATCAAATACAAAGTTTGCCAAGGCTGTTGACTAGTGAGTCAATCATGCAACTGGAAAAAAAAATGGACCGCACTGATCTGCAATCGACTTTCAAAACAAGGAAGAAAACATCACGAGAATATTGTTTTAAACGATAGTTGATTTTAATTTTAATATGCTCAAGTACATGATCCTTGTAAATTAAATGAAAGCATAAAATTAGACAATCCTGAAAATACCGCATAAGAAAAAGATTATCGAGGCCTCGGGGCCTTTAAATTTGCGGAGCCCATAGGCAGTTGGACTGCTTTGCCTATTTAATAATCCGGCCCTGAGAGAAAGGATACGGATATAAAGAGAAAGCATTGTAATAGTCAAAAAATCCAGTCTCCAGATTCTGTTGAATCTTTATAATTTAGTCATCCCTGGGTCCGAGAAAACATTTTTGCAACTAAGGCTGTCTGTCTGTGTGAATACGATAACTCAAAAACTGAACAAGCTAGACCACAGATTCTCAACCTATGGTCTAGCTCCTGTACCCCCATTTGGGGGTACGCGAAATCAAAGTTGATAATGGCGGAAACAATAAAACATAAGGGATTAAAAAAGCTAGAGAATTTTGTTTCTGCAAGTGACTACTTGCTATTTAATAACTATTCCACTTGAATAGTTGATTATTACGAAGTGTAATTTTTAGATATCCTTATAAGTTAAGACGAAATAATTAAAACACTGTTTTCATTTGCTTTGGCGTTGAACTAATACTGTTGTACAAATGGAATAAAATGTAAAATCAAAAATAAGTTCTGCAAATGTTAATATTTCGAGTCATTTCACTTTTAAGCTAACTTCAGCTAACCTTAACATTATTGATGTAATGATACTGCATGATAAAAACGTCTTTGCATAGACGGATGGTTGAGGAAGGAAAGGGGGGAGTTGGATATGATAATAGGGGTACACGAAAGCAAAAGGAATAATCAAGGGGTACGCGAGGGAAAAATGGTTGTGAACCCCTCAGCTAGACGGGAGAAATTGTTGTTGTTTCTTAATCCACTTGTTCCAGTCCTCAGTTAGACCAAGTCCAAGAGCCCGCTCGCCCACAGAAAATAGTATAGGCGAACGATTCATGGTAAAGGAGGAGAGTGCAGCTTCTGTTGGCACTAGACCTTGGATCCCCGAGGGAAGAAGTCTCACTTTATCCATTGCCTGTATGCTTTAGCTGGGTATAATGGAATGGCCTTCACGCCTTGGGTGACCCTGCCAGAAGAAAAAACTCCAGAGGTACATCGTCCATTCCAACCAGGCCTACCACCCCGCCACAATGAGGTAGCATAAAAGGACTTGGGGGGGAGACGGGAGAAATTAAGTATGTATATTAAAACCAAAATTGTATAAATAGAGTAAGCAGATACGCGGTATATATGTCTAATTGTACGTTATTTTACATCACGTTAGTTCAAAAACGCAGTTGACTAGATCAAATGCTATGGTTTTATCATCAAATTGGCAGATCTGTATTACATTTTTGACCAAATCCGTTTTAAAGAGTTGATCTGCACGTCCGTCTTCATGTACGCGTGTGAACGCAATAACTTAACAGAGTAATGAATTTAAGTATGTAATCTTTACATCAAAACTGTAGTCTGGATCACATTTTGGACTAAATTGGTCAAAGAGAAGAAGTGCTTCCAAGGCTGGCAAGAGAGGGTCTGATAGGGCCGTCTTAACAAATGTGAGCGCTCTAGGCTGGATTAATTTGGCGCCCCACCAGAACTTTAACTAGGGATTTCAGCCCCTATAGCCCAATGAAAATACCAAATTATTAATATAATTGGGTAAAAATGTCACCTGTTATGTGGTGACAGTTTTACAATTTTGCACATCGGCGCCTTTTTCAAAATAGAATTTTGATAATTATTTACTTAATTGACACAGAGATATGCATTTTAATTTATAGCATAAAGCTACTATCACACGGAGAGCTATCGTGCGCTGTTATCTTGAGAGTGAGCACAATGCCACTCAGCAAAAAAGTTTGTACCACGTGACCGATCACACAAGATGACGGAAATCGTGAGCTGTATTCAACCGGCTTGAAAATGCACACGATGGGGACGGAAAATCGTCAGCAGCGGAAATTCAAACCAATTGGGTGTGACTTCGATGATGACGTAGTTCGCCTTCCCCGATACCGAACTCCTGTCTGACCGGTTGTCTCAATGCGAAAGAAGAGTGGCATTGTGCTCACGCTCAAGATAACAGTGCACGATGGCTCTCCGTGTGATAGCAGCTTAAGATATACATGCTTATGTGACATTACAAAATCTATGGCAGTCTAGTTCCAGCCTCCCTGTGACATCTTCAAACAGCAAGCCAGAAAGCGAACTTTCTCCGACCCCGCTAAAACGGAGGTTGAAAAGAGAGGTGAGACTGAACAACACGAAGTTGAATGACCAAGACAGATCCCCGTATGACACCGAAGGAGGTGGCCCGCGAGCTGATGACGGTGGCCGACGAGGAAAAAGATATGATGATTTTGTTTAGAGAATTCATTGGTGTAAATAATGCATAAAGTGTATAAATCGAAGTTAATCATATGTAAATTAATCAGTTGTAAATACATGCCCTTCATTTCCTTTGACTGGGATCACCACACCATAACATTTAAGCTGCACTTAGTTAAAACGTTACACCCCTAATCATATTTTTATTTCTAACATATTTACAACTAAACATTTTTTTTTTAAATTTGTGCAAAATTAAAATAAAGCGGTTTAGCAAGTTGACAGGCGCCTTTGAATAAACGGCGCCACTGGGCTACGGCCCAATTAGCCCATTGGATAAAACAGTCCTGGATCTGGAACGGTGCAAACACATAAAGGCTAGCGCAGCTGTCTGATTTTGCAAAATGAAAATTGATTACAACGATTTATTTAATGAATTTAAATTTGTCCTCGAGTTTTGCTTTCCAGGATCACAATATTTATTTAATCCTGTCAAGACTATTTTTTAAAAAATTGCCTTGATTTGAATGGACTTAAATGTCCCCTCAGTCTCCAAAGTGTTAAAAATAATTTATTTGAATTTTGTCCAAATTTTGTTAACAATTACTGTCTTATCTGCCGAAAAACCTTTCTCAAGACTAAAAATAATAAAAATTGACTTCAGAACAAACCCCAGACAAGAACGATTTACTTCCTTAGCCATCTTATATATCGAATCCGAACTAACGAAAAACTAAATTATGATGATATTATCAATGAATTTATAATATCATCATAAAATAATTATAGTACTATAAAATAAATGCAAGAAAATGAAACAAAAATCGCATATAGCTATCTTACTGTAGTAAGTCACATACTAAATTTTAGTTTTTAAATTTATGAAGCATTTTTTCTTTTTTTTGTTATTCGATTTATTAACAGTATTTTGTGCAATTGAAATGTTAACCTTATATAAAATAATTTAATTATTTATCATTTTAATGCACTCCTTAAGTCCCTACTATACCAAATTGTGCAATGTTATATATATAGCAAAATGCAATAAATTATTTTGTTGCACGAAATTTTTTCCTGCTGTACGGCGGGACGAGTGTAATGAAATTGGATTCAAATTTTTGCCAGATTATTATTTATCAACTACACTTGACTACCCCGTACAAAAATTTTCCCCGACGGGATACAAAATTTTTCCCCGATGGGGGGGGGGGGGCGGGGCATCCCCGCCGGGGGGCCCTGCCCCCCGGTCACCCCTCTGGCGCCACCACTGGAGAACAGGCCCGCTGGTTGCTACTGATTCTGTCTGCTAGCGCACCGTGTCTTGTTTGAATGTGCTGTAGCAAATAGTCAATACCATAGTTATCGGGTGGAACTTATATTTTGAGTTACTTTAACGAATGTAATCCATAATAAAAGTTGCCAGACAAAATTTAGTGTCTATCTAAAGAAAATAATGTCAAGATAATTTTTTCCAAGCCTTTTTCATCTGAAAAAAAACCATTTTTTACATAAAGAATATAACTTCTTTGGACGCCATTCAACGGACCAACCTTAACGACGAGAATGCAGTGGCGTGCTTTGAAAAAATAAGGCAACATGCTTAAAATTGTTTTGAGGCCCCTTCCCTACTCAGTGTCGTACATTGGCCGTCGACTTGGCACTACGATGTATTTCGAATAGGTTTTGAGGCCCCCTCCCCCCAGGGACGAGGCGAGTGCCTGTGCGAAAAAACGCCACTGCGAGAATGACGTGTTATTGAATCTTGCTTCAAAATATGGTAAACTTCCTATTTTAGCAGTGCAATGTAATGGTAAAGATGTACTTTCACGAGATTTCACAATCAGTGTGGAATATTAGTACACTTATAATTTCAGACAGTATTATAGAAATTAGAATATTTCAAAATTTAAATTATTTTAAATAACTGAACAACACGTAATGATAAGAGCAGGTATTTTTATTGCAATATCTCTTTTTGAGTAAACGCTGTTCTAATTTAAACGCTCTTCGTATTGCAACTTTCTTGGGCTTTTATCACATCACATGAAACAAAATCTAATTCTTATTATAAGATTTAGTTTGATTCTTTTGTCATTTTTTTTACAGTAGATAGAAATTAAAATGATTATAATATTTTGCAACAGCTCTTCTTGGTTTTTCTTTTTTTAGGGATGCTCTATATTATTTGAAAAATCATTAAAGAAATAGGTCTCAGAAAAATTTGGACTTAACAAGACCAATAAGGCAACCCTGAAATGAAGAAAAATCAGGCAAGCAATATGAAGAGAACGAGTTTCCAGCATTCACGCCAAAACGACAGGCCAACTGAATATTTTATGGTAACCCGGCTTACACATTCGGGTATTCCCCTTTCCACTGCAGCCAACGGCGAGGAAAGTTTCGGTTCGCAAAAAGTTTTGCGTCACTGACAGTGAACATACGTGGTTATCGTTCTTGTTTGTTTCATTGTTAAACTGGAACGACAAGGTCACATGGCTACTTGCACACACACCGATGCGTGTCGGTCGGTTTTATACAGGATGGGAATGAGTTTTGGTCATTCTCGAATACAGTCGTTTTTACTCAGGGTTCCCATTCTTATCCTGCACAAAAATTTAAGTGTTTTTTAAGGCTACTCTCAACTATTTTGAAGGTAGTACGTATTACAATGATTTAGTGTACTATTAACAATTAATTTAACTAGATTGTTACAAAAATAGTTAAACACGGAATTTCCATCTAGATTACAATAAGATTTCGAGTTCGCTTTCATAAGTAATTAAATAAACGGAAACATCCCGGAACAGAACAGACGTTCCCCCCTCCCTAACTTTATACTAGACTCAGGAATGGCGCTAGAGTTTGCCCGACAGGGGGGCTCAATTTGCGCGACAGGGGGCACGACCTGCTGTATGGGGAGACGAGTGTATTGAAATTGGTCTCAAATTTTCGCCATATTATTATTTATCAACTACAGTTGAATACCCCGTACAAAAATTTTCCCCGACGGGGGGGCACAACATCCCCGACAGGGGGCACTGGTCCCCCCTCTGGCGCCACCCCTGACTAGACTGATTCATTATTTTCTGCGTGTTCAGCATTCGCCGTGATGAAGGTCACAATTCTCATCGGAATTTTTGATTTTGCGCCGTAGATAAATCAGTTTTCACTTTCGTACTGGGAGCGCACTAGGTGGAAATTAAGGCCTCAGAATAAAAAAAGTGCCTTTCTTAGGGTCTTGAAGCAAAAATTAGGTCCTTTTTAGGGCCCCTAAAAGGATTTTGATATTTAGGGCCTTTTTGAGGCCCGCGGGGAACCTGTTACTGTAGTTAAAATGAATCCAAAACGTGTTGTTAATATTTTTTTTAATTTTATTTTAGTTTTAAAGAATGAGGAATTGAGAAATATAGAAATCCAATTTAAGAGCATATATTTATAATAATAATATTTCAAACTATATATTGTCTTAAAAATACAGTTAGTTGTCAGTAATATACCATTTAAACAGCTTATTGAATGTCTTGTTACTAAAGGTTGTGTTGAAGATACACAACGTTTCAGTTGTGTTGTTATAACAAAAATAACACTTCTTGGATTCGATAACTTATTTTTGTTGAATTACATACATGGAAATAACTCAGTAATTGAGAGACACAATCTTTGCAAATTTAACAAATGGGAACCGAGCACTGACTAAAAACTTTTTATGTTGAGTTTAAATACTCAGGAACCATATCGCATAGTCATTCAAGTTCAAATCGCTAGAGTATGGGAGATAAGCGAACATAAAGGCATATGGGGGGGGCAGGTATTTTGCATCTGGTTAGATGCAAATGAGTTTGGGGAGTTTGTAGAATAATTCAGGTTATCGCGATATTAAAAAAATAAATAGATAAGAATTGCCAAAATTTTCAATAATGCCACTAATTCACCTTTATTTCTGAAAATTTTGTTTATTTTTAAAAATATCCATATAATATAATAAATGCGAAAGTGTGTCTGTCTGTTTGTTACGCATTCACGGCAAAACTACCAAACCGATTTGGATGAAAATTGGCAGAGTTGTAGCTTGGAACCCAGGAACGGACATTGGGTAGGTGACATCATGTTAAATTCATTATTTTTGGTTACAGATAACAATTAAATAATTAACAAGCGATTTGCGATGAAGATTATTACTTTATTTTTCAATCAACTGCCACGTGATCCTTAAGGAATGCGTAAACAAAATGAAATGTCACGTGATCCTTTAGAAAAGCGCAAGCATGTGGAATAACTTATTTTTAAAGTCATGCATCACGTGATCTTGCTGAGAAAAGAAATAATCTCTGGAATAATAACTGAAAAATAAACGCCGGGACAGAAATCTAATGGTAGATATAATATAGTTCCAAGAGTTTTTAGATTAAAATTTAAAAACTAAAGTTAAGTATAACTAAATGAAAATATCGTTCAATATTTACTTAAAATAAGAGCCTAATTTAGTAGAAAGGTTGCCAAAATTATTCTTTATCTCTCTTTTCATCGACATCCAAATTTTTTTTTTTTGGCGGTTAAATTTGTAACCAAACGATTTAGCTAATAACAATAGTTCCGTTTCGAATTTTAATGCCTTAAGAGCTGTTTCTAACCAATTTAAATAGAAAGGATTACACAAACCCAAAGAACACGGAATTCAACGTTTTGTTTACTAAAGAAAGAACTAATTCGAGCTTGGCGCTTGATACAGTTGCCAAATAGATTTGGCGATTGCTTAAATCGGAAGGTTACCGGAAAACGGTCTATGAATCCAAAATAAACAAACCAGGATCGTCCATTGACGTATATGATATGGTTGTCAGAGTTTTTAGAATAGGAAGGTATATTTTGTCTTATGTATTCTTTTAAACATTAGAAGCAAATGACATATAGCATGGTGGATGATATATTCCAAAGAGCAGATGATACCATTGAGTTCAATGATGTAATTTACAGTAACAGGGAATTAAATTAGTCGTCCAATTATGTATTATCAACCGTCAGAACTTTTGATTTCCCCTTTCTATATATAACGAAACATTTACATTCGTAAATTTAAAAAAAAGTAGCAATTCAAATCCTTCGCGCACGAAGTCGCGGGTAACAGCTAGTTGCAACTAAAAAAGAAATAAATATCAAGTGAAAACAATGAAAAACGCTTCCTTGCTGTACTTTTGTACTCTGTGGTACAAAAATGCTGTTATCATAACATTTACTTGTTTACTTTTCCATTTTCAGCTGAAAGTTTAACTAAAATTTTCTAATTTGATTTCCGATTATCGTTCTAGTAAAATAAAAAGAGTTATGGGATTGCATTAAGAAATAAAAGTGCAGTAAAATGGATTTATTTTTTTCGGTAGGAAATGGGTTCTTAACGTAGGCGGACACCTTAAGAATTTACTTCGCAATAAAACCAAATTATAATGTGTTAACATTAAAAATCCTTGGTGATAATAATCTAACACTGTGGAAAGCAATCACTTCAATCTTCAAGAGAATATGATTTTCATTTGTTATGTACATAAATCAAAACTAAAAGGTAAACCAATGTGAAAACAGCAAATTTATATTTATTTCTTGGGCTGTCGGAGAGTGAAGTTGTTTTGAGAATTATTCATATTTTAAAGAGAATTGTGTTAAATAAAAATTCATTAGAAAATTATGCTAAATTTACTATCACTAACTTTAAAGCATTGCAATTATTCAAAAAAGATTTATTAAGATAATTAAAAATAAATATTATAGCAAGTACAAAATGTAAAATAAAATTTCCGACCAAGAAAGGGTTAATTTAACTGTTTATTTTTTAAACAAATATTTATTGAAATTTATTTTAGCCCATAAATAATTTCAATTCAGTATAATTAATTTGTTCAAGACAAAAGTCTGTTTAAGAATTATAGCGAATTTTGTGTAGCCACTATTTGAAAAATCGAATACAGGGTTCGACAGTTATATATATATATATATATATATATATGTAACATCTTTACTAAAGGTGAAATGTCGGATATCTGAGTTAAGGAGAAGACGTCTGTTGAGCCAATCTTCTTTTATTCAGTCATTGAGGATATTTCTTCATGGGTAACGGATTCAGTTCTTACGTAGCTCCATGACCAGAATAGAAGAGGTAATGCGCGAGGCGGCGCGCCGTTGTTATTCGTTTACATGTTGGAGTGAAAAAGGGCAGATATTAATGCGCACAAAGTTTAAGTACCCAGAAAAGGGAATTTTCCCGGTGAAGACTCGTGACTCGAAAAGAAAGTTGTAGTGCGCTTATTATAATGAAAGTAATTAAAATGAGGTGTCGTTAAAAGATTATTTAAGAAAGTTAAAAAATTAAAATATCGCATATATACAGTGTCGAATACAGGATTTGGGTTGGGGGGGGGCTGAGGTATAAAAAATTTTGCATCGTCGTCGTGACGAATGCCAATCCTTACGGTTTATGTAAACCAAAACACTTAAATTTTACAGACTTTACTCATCTGACAATAAGAATCATGAAGAACAATACAATACTTTTGATAATTTAACAAAAAAATACAATGAAATAACTAGAAAAACATATAGGACACGTTCAAACATGTTTTTGAACGTGTCAATGCTACAAGTACGAGTGGAATGACTACAAAAGTGGGAAAATTTTCGAGCCTGTCAAAACCCAGGAAGAAATGTTCAATTTTTAAAAAGGAGATTAAGAAAAAACAGAGTTATTTTAAATAAAATAAAGAATTCTGGTCTATCTCTGTGGGACTGCAGACCCATAGCGCCCCCTGGATTCGCCACTGTATATATATATATATGAATTATTTTAATTGATGGTGTGAAACTGATATATCCATTGAAGATGCAGGCTTGTAGAACGAATAACAATTTATTTAAATTTCAGACATGCTTAGTTCAAATCAGGTAAATATATTATTTAATGATTGAGTAATTATAAATTCCTTCATGGCCATGACGGAAAATCCTACACCTAAGCGGGCGTCTTGCTAGGGAAAAATTACATTGTGAAAGAGGAAGTTTCAACATCGCAGCGAGCTTAAATAGTATTTTAGAAACGGAGAATTACCGAATTTGAGGCTCGAGAACTAATGCGACTCTTGCGAGTCTGAATTAAAGTAGAAGTGCTTTTATCATAGGACTGGAGTAGAAGTAATTCGTTCGTAATTAAAAATTAACTGGCGTTATAAAGGATTTATTTTAAAGATGGGTAAATTTCTAAGTCATTTTTTATATATGTAATAAATTAACACTTTCCTAATTTTAAAAACGCTGCTCAAAATTTAATTCTTAAAATTATTTCTACTTACGCTCTAGCACACAATTAACTGTCACTTTAACTCGCTAAAATCCAGTTTCAAGCGCTCTAACAGTCTCGGGGATTCCCCTCTTTTACAATACTACTTAATCTCGCTGCGATGGTGCAACTTCCTCTTTTTCAATCATGTAACGCACTAAGCAACTCACGCCGTTTTAGGAGTAATTCCTTACTCCTGGCCATGGCTTTATTATTTCAATAATCTTTTAAAAATCTTTATCATAGATTATAATAATTATTACTTAATTATTGGTTAATTTGAAATGATTGTTTCGTTTAGAACAGATTTAATTTCTTGATACACGGAGTAGTATATAAATTCAGTGGATTTTGTGCGATAATTCATTTATTTGAGCGATATGATATACCTAGTAGTTTGAATTGTAATTACTATGTTTTCTTTGAAAAAATTTATAAAACAAATGAAAATAAATTTATTCAAGGAATCACAAAAAGCAAATCACTAATATTTTTAAGGGTGTGATATTTTTTAAAGCAAGTGGGTAAATGCAATCGTACTTGGCATTGTTTGCACTGTCAGCTAGTCTCTTTCTTAATTTTATGCTTGTAAGCAAACGCGGCACCTTTTTGTAAGGTGTTGCTTGGATTCAGTGGACGGAAGATTCTTGGTTTGGATTCAGTGGACAGAAGATCCTTTGCTTGGATTCAGTGGACGGAAGATTGTTGGCAAAGTGTGCCCAATTTTTCGTTCGCAAAAGAAGTGGCGGTCATATCGATTCTCAGCAGTCGCGCGTATGTAGAAGATACTTGTATCGTGTATCATATTACAAATTTATTGTGTCCTTTTGCAAATATCAAAGCAACATTTACTTATGTAATGTGTATTTATTAGCTCGATACTAAACACAGATTATATAAATAAAAAAATGCATTTAAATTTATAAAAGAACGATATAAGTATGTAATACGATGCAAGATATAAGTATCTCCTACATACGCGCGATTGTTGGAAGGTTAAATATTGTCTAAGTTTGAAATAACTTAGGCAAAGCAAGTTCATGACGAGTCTCAACCGTAAAATGTACCTAAGGGATTAACTAACGGGTCTATTCTGGTACCCCCGGTTGGGTTGGGAGTTGGTCACTTTTTCCGCACGTTAACAACGGGAAAAGTGACGTCTCCCAACCCAACCGTGGGTACCAGAATAGACCCCTTAATCTTCAATTATGGGTGTAGAAATTGTTATGATGAACAAATTACAGACTCCTTGCAGGAATAGTAAAAATATGTGGTGACCGATCATGTATCTTCTCCTCTTTCTCCTATCTGGTGTACGGTGACGTTGCAATGATGGCTGAAATTCGGGTTAACATTGTAAGCCATTTGTCCAGCAACTGGCAAAGTTTCAAGTGTTTTACTCGGCAGTGGTCTGGGGGCATATTTACAAACCCTACCCTGGTAGAACTGAGGCAGGAAATCAATTAATATCATTGGCTACTAGGAGTAGTGACGTCGTTTTCAGCTCTCGCTGGTAGCGTACGGCAATCATAACAAAACAAGAGTCGTCCTACTTTTCTTCTCCGTTTTCCCATAGTTGAGCACAGAAAACATTCTTCCGCGGGTTGTAATATTTTTAAAAATGAAATTATTTTTTAAAATATCATAAAAATAAAACATCCCATACTGTAAGAAATTATACTACGCACGAGAGCAAAGGACGACGTCATCGGCTCTCGACGAAGCGAGCCAATCATACTGTCGGATTTCCTGCCTCAGTTCTATCAGGGTAGGGTTTGTAAATATGCGGTCTGGGGCTCTTTATGGTACTAAACGTCAGCACCTCACCCAAATGTCAATGCTTGATTTTTTCATTATTCGAAAACTATGCTTCCATGCTTATTATAATATTTAATATAAAAGTGTTTTTTTATTAAAACTATTAGGCGTGAACGAATTTTTATCCCGAGCAACGAAGTACCATTAATGCGTTACTAAGCTGATGATATCGCGGGAATCAGCTAGTGAGTTATAATTAAAGATTTCTCTGTAGATGGCTCTTATGTACACTTTTTGTTATTTTTAATCCTCTTCTAAAATTATTATATACAGTAAAACCCCGGTTAACAGAACTCGGGTTCACCGAAACCCGGATTATCCGAATTACCTCTGGCAAAAATGGTAAAATAAATTCCCGGATGCGAACACATGGAGACATGCTAGGTGGATGAATGACACCCACACCCTAAACGGTCACCCCACGCCAGTGGGTGTCGGGGGGGGGGCAGGGCCCTCTTTTCGAGGAAGGTTTTTGCACCCCGTCCACGCAACGGACTACTCGGCAAGTAGATAAATAAAGATTTGGCAAAAATTTGAGAGGGTCATCATTACACCCCTCCGGCACAGCAGGTCGTGCCCCCCATCGAGCAGATCGTGCCCCCCGTCAGGTGAACTCTAACGCCACTCCTGTTTGGAAGAAATCGCGAACCAAGAAAATTGTAGAAACAGGATTGCAGCCAAATGCTGACCTAATGGAAGAATCAGAAGTAACCTGAGTTAAGAGCTTGTTATGTCTTTCAATAAGCTACTGCATTAACTAAATGCCTTGATTTTTTTCAACGTGAAAAATTAAAAGTGGGCCTTGTACCAGCTGTAGCTTACTGTATACTGTACATTAATACTCTTTCCTTTAAAGCAACAGAGAAATTACTGTATATGTGTTGTTATTTTAGGTTGTCCTAATATTTATTAAACACTGCAGTGAGTCAACACCGGCTGACGACCTTCTAATGAAAAGATGGCGGACATTTCTGCTCGAAAACGTTGGGATGGAAGCAAGAAGCAAAAAAAAAAAAAATACTGAGCTTTTTTAATGAGTAATTCATATGATGTTAACCATTACTAAGTACCTAATCCTAAAAAATTTAATTTTAAAATAAGTAAAGAACATGAGTGTATATAATCAATCATTTTAGAAGAATGCAAAGCAAGTTTTGAATTCGTTTCACAGTGAAAATATTTCAGAATAGCATATTGTAATTATATACAAAATAATAATAGATGCTCATGGCTTAACCGAAAAAATTGTTATCCGAAATGCCCCCCCCCTTTAGTTCAGTTAGCCGCGGTTGTACTGAAATTATATTCTTCTATTGTAAAATAACATTGCTTTGTCAATTTTTTGTTCCATATACAGTAGAACCCCGCTAATCCAAACTAATTGGGACCGGTGCCTGTTCGGATTACAAAAAGCTCGGATCACGAAATTCCGATAAAAATAGAAAAGAAAAAGATGTGTGCTAAAAAATATGTAAGTTATAAGTACTCAGTACTACTATCTCTTGAATTCTTTTATTCAAATCATTACAAAGAGAATATGTTTGCCTTTTTCATTAGAATAATGGATGTGCTCCTGTATGAAGTGACCTTATCTTACGGAGAATTGCATTAGTTTCTTCAATGTGTACAAAATTATGCATGCTGGAAAAGTACTTTTTTGTTTTTAGTATGTATATTTAAATCTTTTCAGGTAATCTTTTCAATTACATATAATTTTTGAAAATAAAATCGGTTCGGATTAAGCGGAATTTCGGATTAGCGGGGTTCGGATCAGCAGGGTTCTACTGTATTCATTTAAAATACTCGAATTACAATTTATTTCCTTCTAAAAATTGGCAAAATTCATACAATTTTAAATGTTGATAAATTTCTTTTTTACCATCCTTTTTTTTTCAATTTTGAAGATCCCTCAAACATAAAAAGACTACGAAACGCTATTTCTTTTGATAACAAATTAGACATTTCAACAGCTGTGCTCTGAATAACGAAAAATACTTCACATGTAAATAAAAAGCTACAAACTTTGCAACCTGTTTCAATAGAATTAGGTTGGCGTACCAAGGCCCAAGGTTACTTCTACCAAGTAGAAGTATTAGTCAGGTGAGGAAGGAGCGAGTTCGTCACGTGTTTCATTTACATTCTGTAGTTCAGGCGAAAAGTGATTCCTTGTTTGTTTCTTCGGGGTCGAGGAGATTAAAGGCGACGTTTCTAGATCGAATTCATCGCCAATACCAGCGGGCGGGAAAACCGGCTACTTCAGCGAAATGCTACGATTCCCAATTAAATGGAATTTAACGTTCTCAGACATTCATAATTCACGAACGTGCTTGAACTTAAACGATGAATGGACTCTTTCGTGTGTGACGACACAAGTGGCATTCGCAATATATAAGCTTGACGTCATAGAAATTCGTCGGAAGATTAATTGTGAAGAAACTTGTGTCTCTGGGGCACTTTCATTTCGAAAAAATGAAGAAAAGGCATCAAGACAGGTCTTTTCAAAATTGATCGAATCGGGATCTTCATTCGCGAAATTGATCGATGTGCATACGGATTTTCAATATCACAACGACTATTTTTATTTGCATGGTGTTGTAAATATAATCTCTGTTAGTGAAAAATGCTCTAGTGATTTTGAAACTAGAGGTTGCAAGATATATTTCCAACCGAAGTCACTCGTTCAGTTGTCGGATGATTTGGAGCGATTACTGGACCCGCAGACTTCTTGCTTCTCAGACGTGAATTTGAAATGCGGCAGCGCTTCGATACCGGCGCACAAACTCATCCTGTCTGCCCGATCCCCCGTCTTCGCAGCCATGTTTAAGAATCCGATGAAGGAAACTCACAAAAACGAGGTAGATATTACCGACATCGATGCATCTGTCCTGCAGGCCATGATAACCTACATCTATACGGCAAAAACTTCTGACTTGACTGTGTCGACGGCGTCAGATCTATTGTTCGCGGCTGACAAATACCAGCTGCCGGATCTCAAAAAAGTGTGTTGTGATTTCCTAAAGGAAAGTATCTCCCTTCAGAATGTGATGAAGATACTCGTTCTGGGAGATTTGCATGCCGAAGATCTAAAATTATTTAGTGTGGATTATATATGCAAAAACTATACAAATTTCGCAGAATTTGAGAAAATAGAAGAATGGGAATCTCTGAGGAAAGTGAAACCCACTTTAGCTTTAGATATTTTGACGGCTCTCCTGAAATCGAAAGATAAAAAAAATAAGAGATAAACGCCCCTTCCCCTTATCTGAAATATGTCGAAAATAATATATGTATGTATTAAAAAATTTGGTTTTTTTTTAGCAGGACTCTTTCAGCAATAATTTATTTAAGGCTTAAGTGTTTGTAAAATCGGTAACAATTATTTTGAAAATATTTTTATTATATAGTACTGTCATGTGCGTGACCAATAATTACCTTAATTGTAAAACAGCAGACTAACCCCTTTAAGAAAATATTGCAATTAATGTATATTAGATCAAAGAACAGAAATTTATGCATTTCAAATTATTATTATTTTGAAACTTCTATTCTTTTATTAATTTGCTTCTTAAGGATCTCGAAACTGCCTTAGATAAATATCACAAATTTAAGTATTTTCTTACAACTTACTATTTTTTTTAATTTCAATTTTTCAAGAATATGTGGAATAGTTTAGATAACTAACGTGAAAGATTCAAAGGATCTCTAAATTCGTTAAATAAATATTCCAATTTTCTGTGTTTCATTTTATTCTTTTTGTTTAAATAAATCGAATATTTCAGATATTTTGGAGGGGATGAGGAATGCCAATTAAAAAAATATTATTCAAAGAAAATAAATTGATTAACCAAATTAATATATGTGAGTAATTGGACCATTATACTTCACCCTTCATTATACATACCTTGTCATCTTCATTTCATCATTTAGTTTTTAAGTAACTGTCTACCACTATTTTTTGTAAACGTATTTGTGTACGTGTTGTTTGTAATAAGTATTCGAGTAATTGTTTTGTATATTTATCGAAAGATGGTGATTTCTCAAACAAAAAATTGAAAGACAATTATGTTAAAGAAATATATTGAATTTTTTATATATTTATTGATGAAACTATATGAATTCCAAATTAAAAGAAATTTTTAATTTTATTTCAAGATGCTATATCTAAATTCAAAATTTTAATTGAATGTGTGCAATAATTTAGAAAATATTTTTAAAAAATTATATTTCAAGAGATAATCATAATTCAAAATTATGTTTATAACGTAGGCCTTCTAGATAAATAAAGGAGATTTGCAATTATTTACTTATTGGGCTCTCTTTTAAAAGAACAATAATAATTATGATTAGTTTCTTGAAAATTCGTTAGTATAAGTGGAGTAGATGCTCCAGTTTTGACAACATTAAGAGAAAATTTGAAATGGAAATTTCACAGTGGATGACTGTTTAAAGCATATTAAATCATACTTATACTATTCTTTAGCAAATTTTATTGGCTTTCTGCTAGTTATAAAATTTTTTCTAAAGAATATTTTAGAGTTTGAGTTTAAATTTTTAAATAAATTAACCCAATTTGCACTAGTTTTGGCCACCTTGCAGCATTTTTTGCCACATTAATATTATATTTTAAACAGACACTTTAATGAATTTAAAGCAAAAATAAAGCATTTTATGCAATAAGTATTTTAGTGCATTATTTTCTGTTATTTTAAATGCGATTTTTTTGATGAATTTATAAAGATATGTAATAAAATTTACCTAAGCGGATTTTAGCTGCAGATCTGAGTTTTTAAAAAAAAGGAACAGGAATGCAGAAAACAATAATGTAATTTAATTGATAAAATACAAACTGTATATACTCGCATAACTTTTTTTTGACAAAATATGAAACAAAAAATGGGGAGAGGAATAAACTGCAAAACCATAGATTTTTTTTTAAAAATCTTCCATATCAAGAATTTGCATTATTATTCTCACTAACAATATCCACAAATATATATTTTTATAATTTTTAATTGCAACATTAATCAAATTCATCTGAATCATTTTTAAAATTAGAGCACTCCATGCATATAAAAGAATAATCCTTTTTAAGATTAAAAAGTTGCAAGCAAGTCCTTTTTTCTCTCCCATTTTTTCTTTACAGCATAACATTTACCATAATAATAACACATATGAAGAGAGTAAATCATTCTTCTTTAAATCAAAACAAGATTGGCTAACTTGTAGCACGGGATTCTGAGAAAATTAAGAATCAGAAATTTTACAGGCCCTATCTGTATAGCATAAACAGTTTTCAAAATTATTATTCCATTTTAAGTGTCATTCCTTCAAACCGAAAAAGTTAAATTATCCTCCGATCCTGTTTAAGTTCTGAAATATTTTATTTTGCATCCTAATAGCAATTTTTTAAAAAAATTAGTCAGAACTTAAAATTATTTAATAATTTAAAATATTATATCTTATGATATAAATTTTCGGTTTCATTTTGAATCACCATTTGCAAATACTTTTTTTTGCAAAATACATTTTTTGTTATTTATAAATTTTATGTTTCATTTTGAATCATATTTCACAAATACATTTTTTTTCTCAAAACACCTAGTTTTGGGATATTTATAATTTTTAGGTTAAATTTTTAATCACCATTCGTAAAAACATTTATTTGCAAAAAAAACCAGTTTTTGTGTATTCATAAATTTTAATTTTCATTTTGAATCCCCATTCGTAAATACCCTTTATTTTTTTGACAAAATACCCAGTTTTTGGGTGTTAATAAATTTTAAGTTTCATTTTGAATCTTAAAATTTTGCTTATCAAATAACAGTCTTCCTCCAAATCAAGATTTTCTTCAAAAGCGTATTTATTCATTATTAAGCAAATTACATGGCTGGAATAAACAGGAGAGGTTTATTATTACACCATGTCCTTCACAACATGGATGGAAGATTTCAGAGTGTATATTGGAAGTAGATTATTATATGTCTCAAGAGCCAGTTCCTTCAGCATTAATAATGTTCACTGAAAATGGAAAAATAATAGTTGCTCTACTGGAGGAAGCTGTTCTTGCCATTCTTCCAAACTGCACTACAGTGAATTGTGTTTATTGTACAGAATGTGTGAATTTACTTGATATTGCTGATTAAAATACTAATAACTTTTATAATTATTTATTGTACTATTTGAATAAAGTACATTATTCATTCATAAATAAAATAATGGACATATAATTTTCATAATATTTTTATAGTTTTGAAAATACATTTTTTAAAAACAAATTTAATAAATATTTTATTCAGACGGATATTTAAAATACCTGCATATCTTTGTAAGGAGTTATATAATTCTAAGAATCTTCATAATCACATATAAATTATGTGATTATGCATTGAATAATTTCTCGTCAATGTAAACAAGGAACTGTTATGCATAAAAAAAATTGTAATGTTATTTTGTACATATTTTTTTAAAGTATCTTAGCCTTTAATGCTGTGAACCTATGTTTTTTGAATATGATTGTATTTGCATGTATACACAATTTACAACTAAGCAGATATGTGAATTTTTTGAGAAGCAAATATCTGAAATTCTCAATTGCATACCTAGAATTTTTAAAACGTCTAAGGGATATCAGCAGAAGAATATTTAAAATGCCAGTTCACTTTTATAAGTAGCTGCATAGCAAGAAGCTTCATTGTAAAATATGTTTTCAATATTTGCTTAGAAATGTAAATAATGCATCATTATGTGTAAAAGACTAACAATATTCTTTTATTTATATTTTAAAACAGTAGTATATAGATATTTCCATAGTAAACTAATTTTATTTGAAAATGGCTGTAATTTTATTTATGAATGTATACTTTTAAGTAAAATTTTGAAATAATTTTTGATATTATGTAATGTTAGGAAAATACCAATTAAAGTTATTATGTAAAATATTGATTCTAAACAAGCTGATCTTTATTCATGAAATTCAACAAGCATATTGAAGTTGCTAAATATTCTTATTTATATTCTGACAGTTTAAAAATCACTATTGTATGAATAGTGAAAGTTTTGCGAAGTTTTGTAATCAATCAAATATCTATGAAATCCTTATGATATCCACATTTCAGTTTAATGTTTCTGTAAAAGCAATTAACAAGAATAAATATTATTATGTGTATTTTACATTAACAAAAATGCTATTTATTCAATTAAGACACAAGTAAATATACAATAAAATACTATGTAAATTGTGAACACTTTGCAAATACACTGTTGATTGTTTTCGTTGCAGAAATATGGAAGAACGTCTTTTGTTGTAATAAAAGGTTAGAGATGTTCATACCAAAATTTTATTGAATAACATTTAAGTAGATTAAATAAAGCACGTTCTTATTCACATCATAATTCGAACACCTTTCAGTAAAGAAAGCTTACTTCAACTTGGTAATAAAGGTGATAGGAAATATTTTAAAGGTGATATTTGAATTTGAGTGAAAGTTTAGCTTCCAAACAAAGATATTCTCTACAGTTATGGGTTTAGTTTATGGGCATTTCCTTCATTTAAATTATAAAAATTAGGTTTTTGTTAGATACAAATCAACAAGCAGCAGCCAACTCAAGCGTAAACAATGTATATTCTGCGAACCAGTTTGCCGTTTTCTGATTGGTCGGAAGAACCGCACAATTTGGCTGCACTTGAAATATATTTTGATGTTTTTATAATTTAAATTGAGTTTGTTCGTTGTAGAACATTGCATTTTTAATAAATATTTAATATTTTTATATTGAAAGTTCAAGTTTCCCCACGACTTAATAATAATTTTGCATTTTCTAGCTCAGTTAGTTGCCCACGTACTGCGGCCCACTTACTGGGGTTTTTTTGTAATTTATGTTCTTTTTGTGTCATAAACTCTGTAACTGGAGTTTTATGTGTAGTGTGCATTTTCATAAAATAAATAAGTTCAAATTTATGTTTTAATGAGAGCAAAATTGATAAGGAGGCCCATGAATAAAATTATTCAACAAATTGACACGGTAAAATATCGAAATAACGCGTTAATACTACAAACAACTGTGTGAAGTCATCTGTTGCGAATTATGTTAAATTAAAATCAGTAGAGTTCCTGAACCTTCATTATTGAATCCTGGACGATGGCGAGGAAAAATAGAGTGTATTCGACAAGATTCTAAAAAAAAACATCAAATAAAATTAATTGAAATATGCTTATGTAAGTAAAGTATGACACTTTGATTTTGGACGTAATTCGCAATATTTCCTTTACTAATTAAAAGTACATAACATTTTCAATTCATATAATTTTAAAACAATGTTAGCAAGTTGATGAACCAGAAAATTTGAACTTTACGGTAGTATAAACAGATGTTATTGCCTACACCACACAATTCATGTAATTCCTAAAATTTATCATGTTTACATATGATTGAAATTACAAAGATTTATGACTAAATCTTATTCCTTGACAGTTGAATCTTTATTTGATTTTATTATTTTTTATTTATTTATTTTCGTTCATTACTAACACTATAAAATTAGGAAGTGCCATGCATAGAAGCATATTCTAATTCCATTTCTTCAATATAAAGCAGTTTTTTTATTACTAAAAGATCGTTTTGATTTGTTCTCTCTATACTTAATGAAAATACTAATGAAGTCATACTTTAATCAGTTAAATATATTAAAAATATGACTTGGGTTTGAGCAAGAAGTGTAATTAACACGTTAAGTTATTTTGTGTTGCATCCTGCGATTTTCTCAAGATCATGTGTAACTTTGTACTATTCTAGCATTGAATCATATTATACTAATAAAGCGTTGCATATAAATAACTCGCTTGGCTCAACGATATTTGAACACGTTTGCAAACTTTGCATCTAAATAATGATTTAGTTTAGTTTAGTTATATTAACGTCCCGTTTTGAAGCAACACGAGGGCTATTTTGGGACGGACCTCGTAATTTTGAACCATGGTCAGATGACGAGGACGACACCTGAGCTGGCACCCCCCTCTCCAAACTTCCACGCCACACCAACGGGAGGACGTTTGGCCACTACGTATGATTTAACGTGCAACAGGCCCCATACACGGCGGATCTTTGGTGGAATCGGGTCTCGAACCTGGAACCCTCCGGCCCCAAAGCCGAGACCTTACCACTAGGCCACCGCGGCCTCAAATAGTGATTTAAAATTACCCATTCACAGAGAAGAATAAATTAAATAAATTTTTTAAAGATATTTTTATTTCTGCGGTACAAAGTAAATTTTATATTTTAATTATTTTTTACTTTTCAACATATAATTTATAATTCATTATAATATATATTATGGAATCCGGAAATCAGTTTTTCTCAATTTCCCTCTCAGATGGAGACACTTACTACATCATAAAAATTTAATTAAATTTATAGATTAACTGATAATTAAATTCTGAAAATATTAAAATAGCGTACTGTCATCGAGAACGTGCATGTATAGAAAATTCCGTGTTTACAAACTTGAATCAAGTGAGGCTAAATATAAGTATACTGAAAAACATTTCCCTCTAAAGTGGGAGTCTATTTTGAAACTTTTTCCTCTAATTCTATAGATTATAGGCCCTTGTGAGGCGGCACGAAAAATAAGATTGAAGCAGAACGAAAAAAATTTCAAAAATTAAATATCATTATCAAAATAAGAAAAGATATGCTCTAATAATAATACGAAATTAATGTCACTCTTAAAGACATGGAATTAGATTTAAACAACAGAAAAAACACTTTGATATTATGTCTTAAAAATTAAAAAAGTAAATCATTGCAAAGATATTAAATGTTTACAAAAATATTAACCCTTTGCACTCGAGAGGTGACTCTCTGTCACCATTCTAGATGGTGCATCATTTTGGCGTTTCTTGATTTCGATGGTTCAAAAACTACCTACAAAGTTGTAGAATAATTTTTCAGGAAAAATGAACTTATAACGCAAACATATTTTTTACGTTCCAAAGCAATAATATGAGCTCTTGTGAATAATTATGCATCTAATTACTTTTCCGAGTGCAAAGGGTTAAAATTGAACACAGATTTTCGAAAGATGGCGTGATGAAAGGAGACAAAGAAAGTCGGGCTCTAAATATGAGAAGGAAAGGAACTGTCGCTGAAAACTATTATTAGAAGTAGAAATCTTACGAAAACAACTACACTGTGTACATGAAGGTCAGTTAAATCTCCTTAAATTAACTGGACTTGTTAAACTCTCTATGTGTCATTATATTCTTCTTTGTTTATTTACCTTTATGTTACCTTTGTTAAGATCCCTTTTATGTGTTTTAAAAGCTTTTATTCAACTTGCCTGTCGTGTCCTCAAATCTTGAGATCGATTTCTTACCGAATTCCGATCGAGAAACAGCTTTGAAATTTAGCACAATGGTGGGTTTCAGGACACAATACAATATTATACAAAAAAATTTGTAATCGATACCTATTTTAAATCTAGCAAAATGATATCAAAATTTTAACCCTATATTTAGGCTATAAAGTGTGGAAGGTGATAACCTCACGTTACGTTGGGTTGTAACAACACCACTAGACGACACACAATAGATGTTACTTTTGAGTTCATTTTGATGAAATTATAATGTGTAAACGTATTTTCTCATTTAAAGTGCATTTTGAATGATAGTTTATACCTTAAAAATTTTGGTTGAAATCTATAAGTTGGAACACAGCATAGTTAAAACCGCGCCAAGTCGCCAAGCTAAAGTTAAACAACGTGCATCTGTCACAGTTAAAGGTTAATCGTATCGTGTTGACTCGCTTTGAACCCAATGCGTTTGTGGTTTGTCGTTGCACTATCTCCCGTTTTAAACGTAGAATTTCAACAGAACTACTAGCTTTCCTAGCTCATTGAATGTACGGAATCTGATACTTTTAATTATTCTAATGAAGAAGGAAAAATTGCGCTCGCGATGCCTGCGGCATCTGAAGTGGGCACCGGGCAAATATTTTTAACTTAAAAAAAACATCAGCGGCTTTGCTTTCAGTAAAGTGGGATACTAGTAGCTTCGCTAGCTTAGTGAATGTACTGAATCAGCTTATTTTAATTACTCTAATGAAGCAGCAGAACATTTGCCCTTAGTAGCGTTCAAAACAAGTAATGGTAAAAAAATTAAGACTTACTCGGTTCTAATATTTGCACTTGGGAGGAAACGCTCCTGATACATGAACAAGAAATGAATAATTCGGCGCATCAAGAAAACCATCGCCCAGGTGAAGACAGCATTCCAAACGATGAATTCCAAAATATGACCAAGTAACTTCAAAAATTCCATGCAAACGATTTTTATTATAAGGCAAAGAAAAAATCTCAATTATATGATTGGAAAAATATATAATCACTAAATAAACTCAAGTTCCATTTGTCATTTTTTTACTAATTGAAATCATCCTAATTAAAATATATTTTCTTATTTAATTAAATATTTAATAAATATTTTAAGTTATTTAAAAATACGCTTAGTATGTAAGCAACTCAAATCACGCGAAACGCTTGCCATGACGTAAGCGATCTATCCGATGGGTTGCCAATGTAACTAATACGCTTGATTGCTCAGGTAACCATATTGGCGATGAAATCGCGTGTGTTCCAACTTGTAGATACCAAACAAAATTTTTTATAAGCCTTTTTAAATCTCTTTATGTAATTTTTTATCTTTTCCTTTTAATGAAGTTTCACACATACTTATCCAACCGACAGGTAGCCGTTTTGGCTCCGAATTCGGGGCTATGCTGTGGTGTTTGTTCTGTGATGTAGTGGAGCCGGAACGCGTTTTTTCACAAGACCAATTTCTTGCATGAAATAAACAAGTAAAATTATAAAAAGCTCCTTAAATTAATGCGATTTTTGTCACCCAGGTTTAGAGCGTTCCGGAATTGCTTGTTTTGTGACGACTCTACTGCTGACTTTCATGGTACACAGTGCATTAATTATTATTGATAGCCTTAACCTCGTAAGTCTCGCGGCCGTCATATTGACGTGCATCGAATTATAGTATTTTTAGGCTTATAAACTAAAATTTAATCATTAATTAGCTTTATAGTTTGACACAAAATTACATAGAATCCATAAGCATCTCAAGTATTCTATGCCTTCTTAGATGAATGAAAACGACAGACCCTCTCCAAAACATGAGGGGTCATCTTATTAGATAGCAAAGAAAATGCGATTCTTAAGGGGATAATAAATATGTATAGCGAGACTTCTCTAACAAGTTGCTCAGAAATACGCTGTTCGCATTAGAGCGTCGTTTCATATTGGTCTCGGTACATTCCTATTCAATTCAGTGTTTAAAAATTCTTGATGAAGGGCACAAATAGTCCATAGTGCGTCGTCTAAACTCAT
This sequence comes from Araneus ventricosus, assembly GCA_013235015.1. Classification (NCBI taxonomy): domain Eukaryota; kingdom Metazoa; phylum Arthropoda; class Arachnida; order Araneae; family Araneidae; genus Araneus; species Araneus ventricosus. The sequence goes on from BGPR01002693.1 coordinate 28,660, forward strand.
AAGATTAAAAGGCATTAGGATGTAAGTAGAATTCAGAGGGATATAGTTAGAAGCCAAATGAAATGTTTCGGAAATCGAAACTAGCACATTTTTTTTCCGAAACAGAAAAATGTTAAAGAATATTTTTCAAATTTTCTTAACAATAAAAAAGGGAGGAAAAACCAAGAGGTATTATTGCTGCTTTAATTTCTGTCTGGGGTAATAAAATTATTTAAGACGAAGTTACATCTCTACTAATGCATTTTCAGCTAAAAGATTAACTAAAAATTTTCTAATTTGATTTCCGATTATCGTTCTAGTAAAATAAAAAGAGTTTTGGGATTGCCTTAAGAAATAAAAGTGAAGTAAAATGGATTTTATTTTTCGTTAGGAAAGGTTCTTAACGTAGGCGGACACCTTAAGAATTTACTTGGCAATACAACCTGTTATGATTTCATATTCAATCTGTAATCGCGCATCGCATCAATTACTCATCCACTTCCTGTTTCACTATTTAGTGTATGATGTCATGTTCTATTTTTAGAAGCGCGCTTTTCTCTTATTGGTTAATCATTACTTCAATGTACATCACAGAGAAAAAGAATCAGAGGTCTCACTCCGCAATTTCTTCAGCGCCCCCACTCGCGAAGTCGTGAACTACAAAGCGAAACCATAACAGAAACTGAACGCCATATTGCCCTTGGACGTTGTTCGTGGCTGACTTCGTTGTTCTATGCCATAGAGACAAGCTTATTTATTAATTTTTCTTGGATTTATTTAGCTTAGAATTATTATTGTGCTTATATTTGTGTGGAATTTGTATTTTCTGTGTGCATTTCTCTGTGGATTCCCGCGTTTTCAAAAGGAAAATTCCGAAGTCGGCACCATGTTGTGTACCTTTGCATACGATGATCCTCTTCATAAGAACAGGTAGGTTTAATAAGTGTTTTTAATTTTTATGAAAGACAATTTGCATGAATTAATAGATAGGAACATTTATTTTCGCTTTAATAAATAAAGTAATGAAGTTTTGTTTATTTTCGTGCAATTACAGTAGACTTTTAAACTGTTTATCTGTATGGAATAATGCTGAGTGTCCATGCAATATACCTTGTCAATTTTTGTATTTTTTTATATTTATTGCTGAATAATATGACGTGGAATTAAAAATAACCCGAAAGATATCGATCCTTTGCCTATTACTCTCCAAATATTTATTGTTAACTGTTATAATAATTTCCAAGCTACAATTATTTTATCATTAAAATTAACTATATTGAGATTTTATGTCAATAGAAATACAGCTGTATATTAAAAATTATGTATGTAATAATATATGTATGACTATATTGCAGATATTAGGATAAAGTTTACTAACATTTTTAGATTATTTTGATTTATTTTTCTGAAATAAAAGCAACTAATTTAGTTTTATTTCTAAAATAAAAGCAAACTGATTTAATTTTGTTTCTAAAATAATAATAACTGACTTAGTTTTGTTTCGCTTTGCATAGTAATGGCTCCAATCAAAAATAAGATGGCAGGTAGCATTTCCATAAAAAGATTTTGCTACTCACCATATAAAGTTGCTAATGCAATTCAAAATGGAATGTCAAAAACATCTCCATTTTGAATGTTTACCTCACATTTATGTTAGAAAATTTCAACTTGAGGAACCTGACTCAAGTGCTGAGGAATATTCTTTCGTGTGCATTGATTGCTCTAATTTTAAAAAATTAATTTGATTAATATTGAAGTTAAAAATCATAAAAAAAATATATATGTGGATATTGTTAGTGAGTATAATAAGGCAAATTCTTGATTTATAAGGTTTAAAAAAAACTATGCTTTAAGTACTTGCAATGTAAGTTTATTCCTATCCCCATTTTTTTGTTTCATATTTTATCAAAAAAGTTATGTGAGTATATACAGTTTGTATTTTATCAACCAAATTAAATTATTGTTTACTGCATTCCTGTTTCTTATTTAAAAATTGAAATCTATAGCGAAAATCAGCTTGGGTAAATTTTATTACATATCTTTATAAATTCATAAAAAAAATCACATTTAAAATAAGAGAAAATAATGAACTAAAATACATATTGCATAAAATTGATTTATTTTGGCTGAAAATTCATTAAAATGTCTGTTAAAAATATAATATTAGTGTGGCCAAAACTGCTGCAAATTGGGTTAATTTATTTAAAAATTCATAACTCAAAATCTATAATATTCTTCAGAAAAATTTTATAACTCACAGAAAGCCAATAAAATTTGCTAAAGAATAGTATAAGTATGATTTAACATGCTTTAAACAGTCATTAACTGTGAAATTTCAATTTCAAATTTTCTCTTAATCTGACCAAAACTGGAGCTTCTACCTATGAAATTTTACAGTATGAAAATTATTATTTGTGCTTACAAATGCAAAGTAATTTTTAGATGTGTATTCTATGTTAAAAATGGGCTATTGTGAGATGCAGTTGAATAAGGAACTGATTAAGAATCTGTAGTCTGGTTAAGGCTATATTGCATTTTAAGTTCTTGTTTTTATTAATATTTTTTAAATGTGAATAATATTTAGAATTTTCCAAATAAAAATTAAACTATTCATTCTCATTTCTATTATTTAAATACAGGAAGTTTATCTACTAAACATATTATGTAAAACTATTTTATTAAGGATATCAAAATATTTTGATCTGTTTTAATTAACACATCTTAACATAAGAAAGTTACTTGTAAATGACTTTCTTAGAATTCTAATTACTAATTATTGATCAGAAACCCTCTCAGTTGAATATTTATTTACTAATATTTATGCATGACAATGAGGTAGTGCCTTTTATAAAAAGAATTTATTTTTATAGTTTATTTTATATAAATGGGAATGTACTAGAAATTTGCTTGTTCTTTCAGGAACTCGGTCATTGTTGAAGCTGGACTGTCTACAGGATGGCTGCAGAAGAATGATTTAATTCCTAGATTCCATTCATGGATAATCTTCTTCAACAAAATATATTATGAATTTACAATAAAAAATTTGATAAGATGAATTATTTAACCATTTATCCTCAGCAGTTTAAAACTGATCAAATGATTGTTTACATTAGTAAATTCATTGCATGGTGCTGTTCAGCAAATAAAATATGGATAACTTTACACACTAAGTACCCTGAATATCATCCAAATAAAACGCTTGATCTTATATTTGAGTTTATTTTGCTGTAAAAAGTTTATCTCTTGAATGTATAAATTGTGAAAAGTAACTGATACATAAAGCTGATAAATTAGATAAACATACCATTTTTTCATATATTTTAAAGAATATGATATTATCAAAATGGCCGAGACTTATTTGTTACAATATTTCATCAATTTGCATGGATGTTTTTGTTTGATTTTAACTTATTTGTTTAACTTATTTTCATTGTTTTAATTAAAGTTAATATATATATTTTCTAATCCAGAACACGAAGAGGAGGCATGAGTTTTTTTTAAATTTCTTCTTTTGTAAAATAATGATTAAACATGCCTAAATGATGAACAATAATCTGAAATGCAATGCAAGTTCAGAAAAAGTTGAAATATGTTTTATGCTTGTAATTCTTGATGATTTTTTTATAGATAAGCTTGCAAATGTTATTCCAAAAAGGGAAAATTTGTTTATACTGTTTAATCAAAAATTATAATTTCAGAATAAAATTATTACTATGCTGGACAGTATGAGCGTAGTGTGTCGGGAGTTTAAAATCCTGACCTAGGGCCACCCTATGTACAAAAGTCATTCAATTATGCTCAGCTCTTGGTTTATTTTATTACACTCTCTTATATTGAATGTTTTTAAACTATACACAACAAATCACTCTGGTTTCTAGTCAATGTTTGTTGGAAATGTTATGCAGTTGCAATGTTTTGTAATTTATTATGTTGGTTCAATAAAGAAATGTTACATTATTTTGAATATTAAACATTTATTATAACAACTTAGCAAGACAATTTGTTGTTAGGGTTGGAAAAATTCAGAAAAATAAACTTAAAAAATGAATTTTATTGTATGGAAATTGCATTTTAATTTTTGTATCTGGAATAATAATGAATGTTATTAAAAATTAATGTATTGGTGAAGTTTTAATATATTTAAAAAAAATAGTATAATATTAACATAATTTTTAAAAATGAATTTCTTACAGAGTTAAAAAAAATCACAAATAAATTTTCTTTATGGAAATTGCATTGTAGCAATTTTTGTATCTTGGAGAGAATTAATTGAAATTTATTGTTGAAGTTTTAAAATATTCTGAAAGAGATATATAGTATTTACTTGAGCCACAAAAATTAATTTCTTGCAAAGTTAAAAAAAAAAAAAATCGCAAATGAATTTTCTTTATGGAAATTACATTCTATCTTGAATAAGTATGAATATTTATTTCTTAAAAAAATAATTTATTTTTGAAGTGTAAATATATTCTGAAAAAGATAGTATATTAACTTTATCGACAAAAATTAATTTCGTGCAGATTTTTCAAAAAAATATATGATCTAATATAAAAATTATGATAAAGAATAAATGAAGTTTAATAATTTGAAAAATACTTTATACTTCTGAAATTATACATCCATATGTTTTAAATTATTTGTACTCTACAAGAGACGAATAAATTTTTTTAATGTATATTTATTTTTAATTTCTGTATTAAAGAATAGGTGAATTTAGTGAAAAAAAACATTATTTTAAAATTTTACAATTTAGGCTGTCAAATTAACAATGTATCAAAAGAAATTATATATTCTTGAATTTAATAATCGTCGAAAAACGAGTTAGAAATACAATAAATACTTTAATAATTGTTCACATCGTTGTCATGACGATAAGTATTGGTTTCGTTTCCAGTTGCGTCGCAGTGACGTCACGCTGACGTATTCTGGTTAGTTCCGTAGTCTGCGATAGAGGGCGTACTGTCTATGTGACGTTCAATGTTAAAAAAGTTGCCATTAGGGTCTATGGGAGTGAGACCTCTGATTCTTCTTCTCTGTGATGTACATATACCTCTGCTTTTGTATATAATAAATTATTCTTTCTCTTGCTTCGGTCCACGGCTGGTGAGTTTTACTTTAACACAACCAAATTATAATGGGTTAACATTAACCGTTTGAGTGCGGCGAAGCGCTATCGCTCTTCGCTTTTTATGCGCCGAAAATGCGGCCGCACTCAAACGGTTAAACATCCTTGGTGATAATAATCTAACACTGTGGAAAGCAATCACTTCAACCTTCAAGAGAATATGATTTTCATTTGTTATGTACATAAATCAAAACTAAAAGATAAACCAATGTGAAAACAGCAAATTTATATTTATTTCTTGAGCTGTCGGAGAGTGAAGTTGTTTTGAGAATTATTCATATTTAAAAGAGAATTGTGTTAAATAAAAATTCATTAGAAAATTATGTTAAATTTGCTATCACTAACTTTAAAGCATTGCAATTATTCAAAAAAGATTTATTAAGCTAATTAAAAATAAATATTATAGCAAGTACAAAATGTAAAATAAAATTTCCGACCAAGAAGGGGTTAATTTAACTGTTTATTTTTTTAAACAAATATTTATTTAAATTTATTTTAGCCCATAAATAATTTCAATTCAGTATAATTAATTTGTTTAAGACAAAAGTGTGTTTAAGGATTATAGCGAATTTTATGTAGCCAATATTTGAAAAATCGAATATAGCAAACCCTCAGTTATAGTGAACTTCTGGATCAGTCCGTTGAGGGTTCGACTGTTATATATATATGTAACTGTTAGATTGCAAATATTGCATTAACATCATTTTTCGGCTTTGTCAGTATTTTTAATTAATTTAATTTTTCGCCACTTAAGTTTCTTTCTTTTCTTGTGGCAACTTTGGAAAATTTTGAAATTCAAACGATAATTTTAGCCGTTTCTTTTAATTTCCAAATTTTACTTAATTATTTACTTTGTTTTCGATTTAATTATTTTTTGTATTAACTTTTGTTGTTGTTTCCATTAAGGTTTCAACTTTATTAATTTTTAAATTCAAATTTTGCTACGGGACTATTTCCTCGCCATCTTGTTGCGGATGAATTTAGATGTTATTGGGTTTTGACGTTCTTGACTGCAGCTGTTTTTTCCGTTATGAAAGCAGATTCCTTTGTCTTTTCGTTTGAATATTCCGAAGTGATTGCACGCGTCCTGGAGGCTCCGAGACCGTTGAGATTTATTCCTTCGGTTCTCGTCCTCTCAGGCATGCAAGCAGTAGATTAAATCTGTTGGTTAAAAGAACTAAAATGTTGAATTTAAATAAGAAATCAACAGGCGACTTATGTTTGAACTGATCTTTTTCATTGTCTTGGACTATTCGAATTCATGCTGGACTGAAGCTTTTTTTTCTTACGTTTGGAATGGCGATATTATTTTAAGAGCTCTTCATTTTGCGAACAGCAGTGATGACTTATAAAAAGTTGAAAGTAGTGTGATCGTGATGGAAATGACTGCTTTTTGCGAGTGTCACCATCTGCAACGATTTTGTTGTTTGTGAACGAGAGACGCCACTTGTGTAACAAAAAATGTGACCAAGAAAGATTTCCAAAATCAACTACACATCAATCGGGGAAAACTAAATTTTTCACATGCTAATATTGACCGCAAGTGATGTTGCAAAACCAAGAAATGCCTTGCTTCTACTGATTTAAATCCATTTTGTGGCACAAAATATAGTGTGCGAAAGTTCAAATCATTGAAAGGTTCATTTTTCAGTGCAAAAAAGATTATTCATTGTGAGACTACTAATCTATCGCTTCATATATTCGAATATCAAATGGCCGTTATGAGAGTGTTTCCTTTTTTGCAATTACTAATTTGGTAAAGAATATATATCTTTTTTTTTATATACTTTCTGTTTTATAGTTGTGAATTTTCATATATTTGATGTTGTGTGCATCAGCAGTAAAATTTGCAAATTTTATATTCATATCTTAAAATTGTTGGCAGTTTAGTATTCATAGAATTGTTAATAAAAAAATATTTGAATTTTAATAAATTTGTTCTTCTTCAATTAATATAGCGCAATGTGCTACCACTGTATGCAAATTGACTTTTAATTAAGTAGCTAGGGTTTTCAGGTCAGCAAAGGTAGGTGATTATATCAGTATTGCTAGAATTGCTTTTTTTATCGTGTTAATTTTTTTAGTACCCAGAATTAATTAATTGTTCATTATATATATTAATTTAAATTATATTTCTGGGCATCTACCTTGCTTCAATGTTTTTAATTTAATCCTAGCAACCCCATCCAATATATTTAGTGCCGTAATATTTGTTGCCCCAACATCCTCAACAGTCACATCTTTACTAAAGGTGAAATGTAGGATATCCGAGTTAAGGAGAGGACGTCTGTTGAGTCGATCTTCTTTTATTCAGTCATTGAGGATATTTCTTCATGGGTAACGGATTTAGTTCTTACGTAGCTCCATGACCAGAATAGAAGAGGTAACGCGCGAGGCGGCGCGTCGTTGTTATTCGTTTACATGTTGGAGTGAAAAAGGGCAGATAGGAATGCGCACAAAGTTTAAGTACCCAAAAAAGGGAATGTCGCGGTGAAGACTCGTGACTCGAAGAGAAAGTTGTAGTGCGCTTATTATAATGAAAGTAGAAGTAATTAAAATGAGGTGTCGTTAAAAGATTATTTAAGAAAGTTAAAAAATTAAAATATCACATATATACAGTGTCGAATACAGGATTTGGGTTGGGGTGGGGGGCTGAGGTATAAGAAATTTTGCATCGTCGTCGTGACGAATGTCAATTCTTATGGTTTATGTAAACCAAAACACTTAAACTTTACAGACTTTACTCACCTGACAATAAGAATCATAAAGAACACTACAATACTTTCGATAATTTAATAAAAAAATACAATGAAATAACTAGAAAAACATGTAGGACACGTTCAAACATGTTGTTGAACGTGTCAATGCTACAAATACGAGTGGAATGACTACAAAAGTGGGAAAATTTTCGAGTCTGTCAAAATCCAGGAAGAAATGCTGTTACTTTTTTCAAAGGCAGATTAAGAAAAAGCAGAGTTATTTTAAATAAAATAAAGAATTCTGGTCTATCTCTGTGGGGCTGCAGACCCATACCCCCCTGGATTCGCCACTGTATATATATATGAATTATTTAAATTGATAGTGTGAAAATGTTATATCCATTGAAGATGCAGACTTGTAGAATGAATAACAATTTATTTAAATTTCAGACATGTTTAGATCAAATCAGGTAAATATATTATTTAATTATTGAGTAATTATAAATTCCTTCATGGCCATGAAGGAAAATCCTACACCTAAGCGGGCGTCTTGCTAGGGAAAAATTACATTGTGAAAGAGGAAGTTTCAACATCGCAGCGAGCTTAAATAGTATTTTAGAAACGGAGAATTACCGCATTTGAGGCTCGAGAACTGATGCGACTCTTGCGAGTGGAAGTTAAAGTAGAAGTGCTTTAATCATAGGACTGAAGTAGAAGTAATTCGTTCGTAATTAAAAATTAACTGGCGTTATAAAGGACTTATTTTATAGATGGGTAAATTTCGAAGTCATTTTATATATGTAACAAATTAACACTTTCCTAATTTTAAAAACGCAGCTCAAAATTTAATTCCTAAAATTATTTCTACTTAAGCTCTAATACACAATTAACTGTCACTTTAATTCGCTAAAATCCAGTTTCAACCGCTCTAACAGTCTCGGGGATTCCCCTCTTTTACAGTACTACTTATTCTCGTTGCGATGGTGCAGCTTTCTCTTTTTCAATCATGTAACGCACTAAGCAACTCACGCCGTTTTAGGAGTAATTCCTTACTCCTGGCCATAACTTTATTATTTCAATAATCTTTTAAAAATCTTTATCATAGATTATAATAATTATTACTTAATTACTGGTTAATTTGAAATGATTGTTTCGTTTAGAACAGATTTAATTTCTTGATACACGGAGTAGTATATAAATTCAGTGGATTTTGTGCGAGAATTCATTTATTTGAGCGATATGATATACCTAGTAATTTGAATTGTAATTGCTATGTTTTCTTTTAAAAAATTTATTAAAAAAATGAAAATAAATTTATTCACACAAGGAATCACAAAAAGCAAATCAAATATTTTTAAGGGTGTGATGTTTTTTAAAGCAAGTGGGTAAATGCAATCGTACGTGGCATTGTTTTTACTGTCAGCTAGTCTCTTTCTTAATTTTATACGAGTGAGCAAACGCGGCACCTTTTTGTAAGGTGTTGCTTGGATTCAGTGGACGGAAGATTGTTGGCAAAGTGTGCCCAATTTTTCGTCCACAAACGAAGTGGCGGGCATATCGATTCTCAGCAGTCGCGCGTATGTAGAAGATACTTGTATCGTGTATCATATTACAAATTTATAGTGTCCTTTTGCAAATATCAAAGCAACATTTACTTATGTAATGTGTATTTATTAGCTCGATACTAAACACAGATTATATAAATAAAAAAATGCATTTAAATTTATAAAAGAACGATATAAGTATGTAATACGATGCAAGATATAAGTATC
>BGPR01002693.1:48234-70568 GCA_013235015.1 Araneus ventricosus
TGAATTAAATTTCTAAAAGTATCATACAAAGTATGGCAACTAACTTCCTTAGCAATGTTTGGAACTAATGAAATTTCGTGCGGGTATTTGTGACAGCTAGTTGAAATTATTATTTATTTACTGACTGACTTTATGGCGTTTTTAGTAGTTTGCTAAAGGTACAGAAATTGCAAATGATTTACTATTCAATAAAATAAATTTGTTAAGATTTCTGAAGAATTCCAAATTAAAGTTCATGAATCTGCACATATCATGTATTGAACAAAATTAATGTGTTAATACATCTTTTCTCTCTTCTATCGTAAATTATGTTAATAAATCTCTCCTTTATGTCAGTGGTGCGCAAACGTTTTCATTTCCGACCCCCTCACTGTATGTAAAATTTTGTCGCGACGCCCACAGGGGTCGCAACCATGGTTTTTGAAGGAAGGCCTTATATTTTTTATTTTCAAATAAATTTCTTTGAATTTAGCAACCCATAAAAATTTTCTCGCCACCTCCACGGTTTGCGCACCACTGCTTTATGTCATAAATTAATGTGTTAATAAATCTTTCAAATTTACATAGTCTTAACATTGCAATTCTGAACATGAAAATGCTATCTCAATCGATAAACCGATTCCAATGCCTTTACTGATTACTGCTTTAGCCCGCAGGACATGCCTCGCTATCGTTCAAGTAATATTATTATTAGGTTGCAGGTAAACTTTTGAAAGTAACAAAAAAAAAAGATGATGAAATCAAAACATGTATAATGCAATATTCTACATTGGATCGACTAAAATTAATTAATAGAGAGAAATTAAAGTTATAAAATTATCATTATTCTGACCAATCAGAATGCCTTATACAGAATAGCTATTGCGGGGAGAACCACGATTTAGTCAATGAGGAGCAATGATATAAATCTTTCGTTGCGGGGTGTTTTATTTTTTGCATTTTATTTTTCAGAGGATTCGGGCTTCTGCGATTCTAAAAAGTTCAATCTAGAAAATAAAATGGTATATTGCTAGGATGGAGTGTAAAATCCACATAGTGGAAGACTGAGTAGATGTTTTTCAGTGCTGCTCAGATTTAAGTCTTGAAAAAATTAAATTTTGTGGAGATCAGTGGATTTTGACCTATGAAAAAGAAACAAAAGTAGCGGAACAATTAAAAGCTTTTTTCACGGAAGGTAATTCCCAACAATGTCTATAATCAGTGGTTGTAAAATACCTGGGTATTTATTTTTAAGGTTAAATACCCAAAATGGGTATTTACCTGGGTAATTATTTTTCAATTCACTCTATTCATATAAAATACATGTACTGGTGTGTAAATAAATACCCAGATAAATAATATAATTTAATTTTAAATAATAAAAAAAAAACAATTTAATCAATAAAAATTAAACTAATTAAATTTTATAAAAACTAAAATATTTAATCAGAAAAATCAAATGCTTTACTACATCATGCTTCTAACATAAAATAAATTATTTAAATTAAAATGCCCAATTTAATTACAATGAGTAAATGAATAATTTTGTATTTGCTGCTTCTTAAAAAAGAGTTATCTTAACTTTTAAAAAAACTCTTTTTTTAAACTAATTTTTTTTAAAAAGGAAATGTGTTATTATAAAGAGAGAGTGTGAAATTATAAAGAGCTGTTAATGGAAACTAAAATGAAAGATACGATTGTTCATAATTCTTTTTGGATTAATCAGTCAAAGAACCTGACATTTCTGTTGAAAAGTTAAAAGCAGATGTTTCAGTTCTAACAGTTTTAAAAATTATAGTGAATGTGTTGAATAATAGTCATTGCTGAAACTTTTATGTTATTTAAAGACGTACTAGGCATTTCACTGCTAGGCGGGGTTCATCTGAATAATCACCATCAGTACTTAAGCGTTCTTGAAACTAAAAGTTTGATGTAGTTTGAATTTGTTTGAAACTATATTCATTTTCTATTGCATTACTTTCAAAAACCTTTTTTTAATAAAACGGGATATTTGAAACTTTTACATGTTTTTCCAATTTCGTTACATTGACATTTTTTACATGTTTTTCCAATTTCGTTACATTGGCACTTTTTACATGTTTTTCCAATTTCGTTACATTGGCATTTTTTTACATGTTTTTCCAATTTGGTTACATTGGCATTTTTTTACATGTTTTTCCAATTTGTTTACATTGGCATGTTTATACTCAACATCACAGTTGTACTTACAGAGCTTAAAACACTCAACTAGAAAAAATTGAATAAATTTAAAAATAAAAAAAATTACTTATGTTGTACACTTTTATCCTTTTTAAGATTTAAAAGTTCCAAGCAAGTCCTTTTTTTCTCTCCCATTTTTTTTCTTTACAGCATAAAATTTACCATAATACATACGAAGAGAGTAAATCACTCCTCTTGAAATAAAACAAGACTGGCTGACTTGTAGCATGGGATTCTGAGAAAATTAAGAATCAGAAATTTCACGGGCCCTATCTGTAGCATAAACAGTTTTCAAAATTATTATTACATTTTAAGTGTCATTCCTTCAAACCAGAAAAGGTAAATTATCCTCCGATCCTGTTTAAGTTCTCTAAAATATTTTATTCTGAATCCTGATAGCAATTTTTAAAAAAATTGGTCAGAACTTTAATTTTAAAATATTATACCTTATGATATAAATTTTCTGTTTCATTTTCAATCACCATTTGCAAATACATTTTTTGCAAAACACAATTTTTGGTTATTTATAAATTTTATATTTCATTTTGAATCATGCTTCACAAATACATTTTTTTTTTAAAACACCCAGTTTTGGGATATTTATAACTTTTATGTTTAATTTTTAATCACCATTCGTAAAAACTTTTATTTGCAAAAAAAACCACACAGTTTTTGTGTAATTATATATTTTCATTTTGAATCCCCATTCGTAAATACTTTTTTCTGCAAAATACCCAGTTTTTGGGTGTTAATAAATTTTAAGTTTTATTTTGAATCTTAAAATCTTGCTTATCAAATAACAATCTTCCTCCAAATCAAGATTTTCTTCAAAAGCGTATTTATTCATTATTAAGCAAATTACATGGCTGGAATAAACAGGAGGAGTTTATTATTACACCATGTCCTTCACAACATGGATGGAAGATTTCAGAGTGTATATTGGAAGTAGATTATTATATGTCTCAAGAGCCAGTTCCTTCAGCATTAATAATGTTCACTGAAAATGGAAAAATAATAGTTGCTCTACTGGAGGAAGCTGTTCTTGCCATTCTTCCAAACTGCACTACAGTGAATTGTGTTTATGTACAGAATGTGTGAATTTACTTGATATTGCTGATTAAAATACTAATAACTTTTATAATTATTTATTGTACTATTTGAATAAAGTACATTATTCATTCATAAATAAAATAATGGACATATAATTTTCATAATATTTTTATAGTTTTGAAAATACATTTTTTAAAAACAAATGTAATAAATATTTTATTCAGACGGATATTTAAAATACCTGCATATCTTTGTAAGGAGTTATATAATTCTAAGAATCTTCATAATCACATATAAATTATGTGATTATGCATTGAATAATTTCTCGTCAATGTAAACAAGGAACTGTTATGCATAAAAAAAATTGTAATGTTATTTTGTACATATTTTTTTAAAGTATCTTAGCCTTTAATGCTGTGAACCTATGTTTTTGAATATGATTGTATTTGCATGTATACACAATTTACAACTAAGCAGATATGTGAATTTTTTGAGAAGCAAATATCTGAAATTCTCAATTGCATACCTAAAATTTTAAAAACATCTAAGAGATATCAGCAGAAGAATATTTTAAATGTCAGTTCACTTTTATAAGTAGTTGCATACCAAGAAGCTTCAGATATATATATGAAATATATTTTGAATACTTGCTTAGAAATGTAAATAATGCATCATTATCTGTAAAAGACTAATAATATTCTTTTATTTTTACTTTAAAACAGTATTATATAGATATTTCTATAGTAAACTAATGTTATTTGAAAATGGCTGCAATTTTATTTATGAATGTATACTTTTAAGTAAAATTTTGAAATAATTTTTGATATTATATAATGTTAGGAAAATACCAATTAAGGTTATTATGTATAAATATTGATTCTTAACAAACTGATCTTCATTTAGGAAATTAAAGAAGCATATTGAAGTTGCTAAATGTTCTTATTAGTATTCTAACAATTTAAAAGTCACTATTGTATGAATAGCGAAAACCTTGTGAAGTTTTGTAATCAAAGAAATATCTATGAAATCCTTAATATCCACATTTCAATTTTAATATTTCTTTAAAAGTAATTAACGAGAATAAATATTATTATTTTTATTTCACATTAACAAAAATGTTATTTATTCAATTCAGACACAAATAAATATACAATAAAATACTATGTAAATTATGAATACTTTGCGATTACATTGTTGATTATTTTTGTTGCAGAAATATAGAAGAATGTATTTTGTTGTAATAAAAGGTTAGAGATGTTCATACCAAAATTTTATTGAATAACATTTAAGTGGATTAAATAAAGCACGTTCTTATTCACATCATAATTCGAACACCTTTCAGTAAAGAAAGCTTATTTCAGCTTTGTAATAAAGGTGATAGGAAATAGTTTAAAGGTGACATTTGAATTTGAGGGAAGGTTTAACTTCCAAACAGTGACAGAAGCAAAGATATTCTCTACAGTTATGGGTTTAGTTTATGGGCATTTCCTTCATTTAAATTATAAAAATTACGTTTTTGTTAGACACAAATCAACAAGCAGCAGCCAACTAAATCTTAAACAATGTATATTCTGCGAACCAGTTTGCCGCTTTCTGATTGGTCAAAAGAACCGCACAATTTGGCTGCAGTTGAAATATATTTTGATGTTTTTATAATTTAAATTGATTTTGTTCGTTGTAGAACATTGCATTTTTAATAACTATTCATTATTTTCTGTTTTTATATTGAAAGTTCAAGTTTCCTCGCGACTTAATAATATTTTTGCATTTTCTATCTTAGTTAGCTCCCCATGTCCTGCGGCCTACTTACAGCTTTTTATGTTTTTGTACTTTATGTTCTTTTTGTGTCATAAACTCTGTAATTGGAGTTTTATGTGTAGTGTGCATTTTCTTAAAATAAATAAATTCAAATTTATGTTTTAATGAGAGCAAAATTGATAAGGAGGCCCATAAATAAAATAATTCAACAAATTGAATTCGAAAAATATCGAAATAACGCGTTAATATTACAAACAACTGTGTGAAGTCTTCTGTTGTGAATCATGTTAAATTAAAATCAGTAGAGTTCCTGAACTTCAGTATTGAAGGAAATATAGAGGGTACACGACAGTTCCTGAACTTCATTACTGGCTGGGAAAGATAGAGGGTATACGACAAGATTCTAAAAAAAACATCAAATAAAATCAATTGAAATATGCGTATGTAAGCAAACTACGAATGTTTGATTTTGGACGTAATTCGCAATATTTCCTTTACTAATTGAAAGCATATTAAAATTGAATTCAAACAATTTTGAAACAATGAACCAGAAAATTTAAATTTTATGGTAGTATAAACAGATGTTTTTGCCTACACCACACAATTCATGTAATTCCTAAAATGTATCATGTTTACATATGATTGAAATTACAAAGGTTTGTGAGTAAATTTTATTCTTTGACAGTTGAATGTTTATTTGATTTTATTATTTTTATTTATTTATTTTTGTTCATTACTAACTCTATAAAATTAGGAAGTGTCATGCATCGAAGCATATTCTAATTCCGGATCTTCAATATAAAGCAGTTTTTTTTATTACTAAAAGATCGTATTTATTTGTTCTCTCTACTCTTAATCAAAATGCTAATGAAGTCCTACTTAAATAAATTAAATATACTAAAAATATTACTTAGGTTTGAGCAAGAAGTGTAATTAACACGTTAGTCAGCAATCTATTTTCTCCTGCATCCTGCGATTTTCGCAAGATCATGTGTTTACTTTGTACTATTCTAGCATTACTTATAACTCTTATCCTTTTTCTGGACTTCAAAATTTAAAAAATATCGACCCTTTTAAAATATTTCGGGCATTTTTTTAGGTAATCATGGATTATGAGATATAACTAAACAATGCAAATGACAATTTTTTTGAAAGCTTAAAATTAGATAATCCTAAAAATACCGCATAAAAAAAGATTCTCGAGGACTTGGAGCATATAAGAAGTTTATCTGTCTGCCGGTGTACATGTGAACACAATAACCCAAAAACTTAAAATAGCTAGACAGATAAACTTCGGTACACAGTTTTATCATCAGTAATGTAGGCTTGTACCACATTTCGGTAAAATCTTCAAAGGATTGACTGTCTGTCTGAATATTCGAATACATGTGAACATGATAACTCCTAAACGCTATAACTTGGATAAATAAAAATTGGTATGAGGTCTGCTAACATTAACTGTAGAACCGCGCCCAATTTTTGTTTCAATCGGTTGAAAAAAAGGCGTTCAAATTGCATATTCGATGTTCTTTTTCTTTCGCAAGGCCACATTGCAATTGGCGAGTACCGAACTTTCGCCTTGGTGCGCGCAAATGGAAACTCGTGGATATACAGTTTAGCTTATTTTTTTCACCTGTGTTAGGGACGCTTAGTGTGTTTGACTGCCGTTTGTCTTATTTTTTCTACACGTGTGTTACGGAGTATACGAGAAAGTTTAGGGGAGATCACTCCCTCTGGTTCAAAAAGGTGATCGGTGTTCCAACAAACTGAATTTCTTTGGATTTATTCGCACTCCGAACTGTTCACTAACCGATCACCATCTGTGTTATCAAGATTTCTGAACCTTTCCAAAGCAGAGTTACTAATTTTATTGTTGAAAACTCCATATACTTGGATTGCCTTTTTTCAATAGTGTTACGAACATGGAAAGTCGCTTCCCAGCAATGTTAGTCCTATGGTTGGGAAGAGAGTTTTACAAGGTTAAGCATGGAATGACGGCAGCGCCTGTTCCGAGACCCCTGACCTTGGCGACAAATTTGGCGACTTTGACGACAGATAGATGATTCCAGAAAATGCAACTCTTTTCTCGATATTTCTATTAGGAAAGGGAATACGCGTGAAAATACGAGAAAACTCCTTGTGACGTTACGGACTGTCGGAGAAAGTATATAAGGACTGCGCCTATATCAGAGAGAGTAGTGTTGATCCATTGGTAACGACTTGAGAGTTTCTTCCGCAGTGCGAGCTAGGAAGCTGGTGAGCTGAGCGCTATTGAAAGTGCAATTATTGTCGTTACTAGTTATTTGCTGACTGTTTGTGTTGTTAGATAACAAAGTGCTGAACTGTTATTAACTGTGAATTGTTGTCTGTTTACATTGGTAATCTGTGCAAGAACTATTGTTTCGTGTACCTGTGCAACGTGTTTTCTGCATATTTGTAAATAAACCTTCATTCTCCATTATCCTGCGTGTTGGACTGTTTACACCATACACCCAAAGATAGACTTTTGCAACAATAGTTTTGATAGCAACAGAGTTCTTTACATGTTAACATCTAAATGTTTAAACTTACCTTTTGCTCTTGGTATCTATAGTATTTTCAATTTTTTAGATTTCGTTATTTTGTTTAATTAATGAATTTATAGTTTATGAATTGCATTTTGTTATGTCTTGTTTACTTTGTTTTTGTATGTTCATATATAACAAGTTATATTTTGGCTTATATATATAAAGTCATTCACTGAAATTAAATGGTTGAAATTTTCTGAAATTCAATTCAAATAATTACAACTTCGAGTTTGGAATATTTGAAGGTAAAGCTATTTTTGAAAAATTATATTTCGATTGTATTTTAGTTATAAATTTACAGGACTGCACTGCTTGCTTCTGAGCAGATGAGCCTTACTGTTGATGTACTGCCGTGGATATTTTTCGAAGGTTCACAAGATGAACTATTTTTGTAAATACTTCAATTAATGTATTATTTCATTATTTTTTAGATTTAACAAGAGTTAATAAATACATTATTTTCTAATTCCGCCCTATTGAAATATGTATATTTTCTATGGGGAAAGTTATGTATGGAAAAGTTGTCTAAGCAAATAACTTTGTCTTCTTAGTGCAACTTTGTATGTGAATAGATGATTGAAAGAAAAAAAAAATTCTACTAATTGACATTTTAGTACTAAGGTGGCCGTATAAATAATTA
Organism: Araneus ventricosus; assembly: GCA_013235015.1. Lineage (NCBI taxonomy): Eukaryota > Metazoa > Arthropoda > Arachnida > Araneae > Araneidae > Araneus > Araneus ventricosus. The sequence continues at coordinate 56,449 of BGPR01002693.1, forward strand.
ATTTTTTAAACTTTTTATTATCAATAAGTATCAATATTTAAGGAAATAAACGCTTGTTCCACTGTTTTGAGACACCCTAAATATATATCTATACTTATAAAAGGCAATGTTTGTGTGCGTACGTGGGATGTCCAGACGAATCTATCGCACTTACAGCCTTGAAACTTGGCACAGCTAGTCTTAATGGTGACTCAATGCACCTCAAAACCAGAATTTTAAAATTTTATATAGACATTTTTTTTTAGTATTTTGTGTTTTTTGGGGGGGATTTTTCGCACTAATTTCTCAATAGAATGGTTTTGGATAATTGTACGAAAAAATTAGATACACTATCGAAAAGAGCAAACGATTTCCGTTCTAATGAAGTAAGTTTCGAATTTCTAACATAATTTACTAAATTTTGAAAATTTTTAAAGAAATAGTCGGTTAACCCTAAAAAACTTAGTTTGGAACTTCAATTTCTTGCATTCGCCGTTCTAATTTTGTTATTAATTTGAAATTTGTTGAAGTAATAAATATAGCGTTTCTCCTTGATTTAAAACAAGAATGTCTAAAATTGAACAGTTGGGTGAATTTTAATTAATTTTTTCTGAAGTGTTAAAAAAATTTTCGTTTCAAAATTCCTTTCACGATTCTTCGTAATCAAGGTCGTGCGACGTATTTTTCCAACATGTATTTCGACGAAACCACTTGACGTCATAACCTCTGTGCTTCGCGTCGACAGGTCATTCTTTTAATCTGTTTGTTTTCATACTGTTTGATAGTCGAACATATCGATGATATCTTTAGTTAGAGAAGACTAGAAAAAATGAAATACAGTAGAGTCTCCCTACAACGAAGTCTCTCTACAGCGAATTTCCCCCTATAACGAAATTTTTAATCGGAATGTTAAATAACACTCAAAATATTCTCCATATAACGAAGTGGTTGTCTCCCTATAACGAATTTTTTCAGAGGTTTATCTTTTCGATTTTTGAAGAAAGTTGATAATTTCTGTGCAACCAATTCGCTCACACGTGCCTGTTTCTGGAACCACTCACTCTTAAAATGTGAAAAATTTTCTGAAAATTTAGCATCACGAAATGCAAAGCAATGTAAAATAACGGAATTTTTCAAGTAAAATAAACGTAAGTACATACTAGTACATATTATTCTCAAAATTGGTGAATTGTATAACTTTTGAGCATTTTATTGGTACAATAAAAATTAGTATAATTTTAACAAATTTATAATATATGTTACTTCATTTTTAATTGAAAATAATAATTAAATACATTTGAACTTATCGTACCTATTGAAAAGTTTGGAACATTTACTTAAATAACTGCAAAAATCTCTAATCTTCGTATAACGAAATTTTCTCTATAACGAATTTTTCACTTGGAACCAAGCGATCTCGTTATAGGGAGACTCCACTGTATGACTTAAAGGAGCTATTTACATAATTTGGCTTGAAAGTTTATGGTACTCTGTACTGTTTTCTACAATTTAAATGTTATTATCGCGAAGAAAAATAAGCGGGAAATCAATAATTTGTATCTTTTGTTTTGATTTTGTTTTCAAAACTTTTTCGTGTCATTGTGGACGATTTTTTTTTTCCATTTTATTGAAGTCCTGATTCCATGGGCAACGCCTTGCGCGTGCTGCTAGATTAATATAAAATATTTTTTACGTTAAAACTATTAGATGTTCAAGTATTTTTGCCCGAACAAGAAGGTACAAATAATGTGCTACTACGCGGCTGATGTCGCGGGCGTCAGCTGGCAACTTAACTCACCTTGCTGGCTCTCTCTATAGATGGTTTTTATGTATAGGGATAAGTGGGATGAAGCCGGGTAGTTAAGGTTCGAATGCCTGTTAGAGCTAAAATATTCGACATAGAACTTGTCAAATTTTATTAAGATATTCATTGTTTATCGGAGAAAAGTCACAATTTTATTGCTTTTTTTATCAATGATTTATTTTATAAAAAAAGTCAAACTACCAGGTTTTACCCCACAACTGGGGTAAAACCGGGTACACCTGTTAACGTTATGGGAAATTAAGAAAACAACTCGATTTTCAGTGGAAAAGTTGCAATCATTTTTATTTTCTATCACAATTTAAGAATGTTATTCACATATAAAGCCGTTATCTTATTCCCCCGCGCCAGTGCAGTTTTCGTGGGCACAGCTAAGACAGTTTTTACATTGGATTAACACTTCTTCTTTACTTAAATTAAAAAATACATTATTAAAACATAAACAATCAACAACTGATGTGTTTTTATCGTCTTAATCGGGGGGAATCATGAATACTGACTGTCCCAGTCTTACGTCACTTGGAGTACCCGGTTTTACCCTGTAGGGTCTTAGCTCAGTGATACTGAGTTATGATTAGATATCACAAGACACAGCAATAACAGGATATTAATTTTAATTAAAGCTTCTTTGTTACTGAATTATTTACAAGAAATATACAAATTAATATCAATCATAAATTCTGCCTAACTCAGGATGAGGTAGCGTAAATCAAAGTCAAAGTTCAATCTGGAATCAATCGCAGATTTGCTGTAAATTTACTCGTAAGAAAACTGAAAAGTTCTACTCAAGCCGAGTTCATTGTCCGATGGCCGGAAATAGTGATTTGAGGATTAGACCGCTCAAATAGTTGCTTATAACTTCCAAAGAGTTATATCATTTACCGAAGAAGGTAATAGGCAGTGAAGTATTGCACGTTCACTTCGAGACAAATTCCGAAGAATTCCTCAGTTGCTTTCCAGCTCTCTAAGAGCTTATTCAGCCAAGGGTTGGCTAACTGTTTACGGGACAAGGCCCGAATCAAGAACAGCGTCTCAGGCTGAGAGCGGCTAGCTCGCTGGGGGGTCTGGTCACTCGGTCTCGTGGGAATTGGCGGTCTCTGAGGAGGGTCTCTGTTTGATAGGATATAAATCCTTAATAAATGTGTAATAAGCTGGAATAATATAGTTTTTATAACAGTAATTATTTTTAAGCATGGACAATTTAAAATCAAACGAACATTAGAGAGTTGACGCCTTAAAACAAATAAACCCTCACAGATGCAGTGCATTCAACAGCTACAACACGCCACTGTGACTGTTCCTTTTTCTTGACTAATAGAGTGCATTTCAGTATCTGTCTGCTAGATAGAAAAAAATAATAGTGCCAGAATCAAGGGTACCCGGTTTTACCCCACTCTCTCCTACCTTTGGTTATTTTTAATCTTCTAAACTTATTTTTAAATTATATTCTTCTATTGCATGTTAACATTATTTTACGCATTTTTTGTTCCATGCATTTCATTTAAAATAGTTGAATTTCATTTTATTTTCCTCAAAATATCGGCAAACTTCTTACAATTTTAAATGTTGGCAAAAAACTGGTATATTTTTATGACGCAATTCCGTTTCTTTTAATTTTATTTTTGAAGATTCCTTATACATAAAAGAAGACTACAAAACGCTCAGAAGAAGCGGTAAAAATACTCGATTAACGATTCGATATTGTATCCTCTTCATTTGAAATCATAATTCAACTTTTTATTGCTAAAACTTTCACGTAACTGATCATTTCAAAACGCCAAAAATAGCACATTTTGACGATTTTACTTCGGAAGAGGGAGACAGGCAATGAGTTAGATGAGGTCGTTTCCGGAATTTTTTTGTTATGTCACGTTAAGAAAAATGTAAATATCTTCCCTTCATTTGTCTCTTCATCCCTATTTGGGGAAATCAACTCCACCTGACGCATGCTCAAAAGCGTGGAGGGTTTCGGAATCCGAGAATCATCTGTATGTTCTCTTATTTTTAATGAAAATGATTCCTGGTTCTTCTCTTTAATTACTTTCAGTAATTCCAAATAATCGATTCTCTCTTTGAGGACACGATTTGCTTTTTTCTGGCTGCCTAATAGGAATTTGCGATGAATGGAAATAAATAATATGATCTTTTGGGCTTATTTATATCTAGTTTGGAGCCGAGTTTCTGTGTCGTTTCTTTTCTGTCCTCAAATTCCAAACTAAAAAACGGGAAATTCAATTTCATTATGAATACTTCTAGTGTGATTCACAGATGAGGAGGTCGCTTGAAATCTAAGGACAGGTTTTTGAGTTTTCCTCCTGTTCGTAAGTTAAAGATTTTAAACTGGCTCCTTTCAAAGCAAATGTAATGGTGGTATAAAGCGTTAGCGTGATGGTAAAGTGTTTATCCAGGGTATTAGGAACTACATCTCTCTCTCTCTCTCGTATAGGAATTAGAACTTAATTTAAAGAAATGCAAATTCCTGAAGTCTAAAATTAAATTATTTGGTTACATCATTGAGAACGGTAAAATTAGTTCTTGTTTAGATAAAACCGCTGCCGTTTAGAATTTTCCAGAACCCAAAAGCGTTGAACATTTACAAAGTTTTCTTGGTATCGCTGGTTACTTCCGAAAATTTATTCAAAATTATGCATTAATAGCTAAGCCATTGAGTGGCTTACTTCGTGACAACACTGTGTTTTATTTTGGACAATTAGCATTTGAAACTTGAAAGCAAAGGCTTTTTGAAAATTCTGTATTACACATTTTCACGCTGGGTGCGAAACTTGAATTACGTACTGACGCCAGCAAATTTCGTTATGGCGCCATTCTCTTTCATAATGTTGATAATAAATTTCAGCCAATTCATTACATGAGTAGGAAAACATATCCCCAAAAGCAGAAATATTCAAGCTATGAGCTTGAATTTTTAGCAATTACTGAAGCTTTTAAGAAATTCCGGAGCTATTTGGTTGGTAGTAAGTTTCGAATTAAAACAGATTTTGTTTGGCATTTTAAAAATCTATGAGTAAGACACTGTTAACACCCGAACTTGCTAGATGGACTTTATTTTTGGAAGATCATTATTATGAATCTTCCAGGTAAAGAAATGAAACATGTAGATTGTTTAAGTCGATATCCTATTATTCTTGTAACACATGGTGAAAAAACAGCTAAAATTGTTAATTTTCAAAACGGTGGTGAATATATAAGTTCAATAAAACAACTTTTGGAAAATAAGCAAATTAATCTCTTTGTTTTCAAGAATAATGTCCTTTATAAAATTGTAAATGATTCTGATCTTTTAGTAGTTCCTCAAGTAATGTAAACAGAAGTCGTTAAAACTATTCATTCTAAAGGGCTTTTAGGTATTAACTTTAACTGAAAACATTATAAAGCAAAGTTTTTATTTTCCTAATATGAGAAAATGTGTGGAAAACGTCATAGCAAATTTATTGAGTGTATTCTTTTGAATAAAAAACGGGGGGAAGGGTGAAAGTTTTTAAAATCCTATCCCAAAGGAAGACGTCCTCTTAAGCACGTATAAAATTGATTTTTATGCCTTTTATCATCTACAAAAAAAATTATAACCATATTTTTACAGTAATAGATGCATTTACGAAATTCATCTGGATATATCCCGTCAAATCTACATCTGCTGAAGACGCCATAGAGAAACTTACACAACAACAAATTGTATTTGGGAATCCACAACGGATCATAACCGATAAAAGCAGTGAATTTACATCTAAACAATTTCAAGGATATTGTAAGATGAAAACATTCAACATCTAAGTATTACAACCGGAATTCCTAGAAGTAATGGACAAGTGGAAAAATATGGCACTTTCATTCCAATTTTAGCCAAACTGTCCTTGTACTGCCCTTTTAAATGGTTAAAGTTGAAACTGTTGAGTTTAGTGTTTAAAGTTTTTAGTTTAGTTTAAGTTAAACTATTGAGTTGAGAGTCCTCTGTACAACAGGAACAAATGTTCCTGCTGTACAGAGGACTTTAAACTCAAAAATTTCAAGGAGCACCCAAGGACACCTTTTGAACTTCTAACGGGCATAAAGATGAGAACCAAAGAAGACCTACAAATCCTTCAATTGCTCGAAAAGGAAAGCATAGAATCGTTTATAGAAGATCGAGGAAATATTCGTGAGGGAGCTAAAAAGAACATTTTAAAGATCCAAGTGGAAAATCGTCAAAGCTACAATAAAAAGAGAAAGAAAGCACGTCAGTACAAGGTGGGAGACTTGGTTGTCATACAGCGACCCAGTTTGGGCCTTGGCCTAAGGATGCGACCAAAATTCTTCTGCTCTTACGGAGGGGTAAAAGTCAAGTTGAAAGACCGCTATGACGTGAAAAAAGTCGGACAGCATGAGGGACCAACCGTCACAATCACTGCAGCAGACCGCATGAAAATGTTAAATAGGACTCAAATTCACTGCATTTATTTTTTGTATACTTTGCCTGTTTCATTTCATTTTATCCATTTCAGATTCTTCTTATATAAGTGTTTCCTACTCTACAAATCCCTGGTGTAATGGCAAGAAGGATAGCTGAGGTCAGCAGATCCAGTCAGGATGGCCAATATAGTATACCACCCACAAACCGCCAGGAGACGCTTTATGAACTCAAACCTAAGCAGACATGTTCGATTCCTAGCGATGGAGGATAACGCTCAGCACTGCTTGAAATGATTGAATTCGATATGATGTAAAGAGCAGAATCCGCTGTCCTAATTTCCTTCTCTTTATCTGGTTAAGGACATAACGCGAGCTAGTTCGTTTCATTTACCGTAGGTTTGGTAGACATTCAAAATAATTCGCTCTTTAAGCACTTCAAGTTCGTGCCGTCTTAAATGTTCGTTATGTCCTAATTAAATATCTACAATATCGCATCTGTTTTTTTAATTTTTCTTGAAGAATGCACACTCGATCTCACATGGGAGCTTGGCTTCCATTCTACATTTATTATTTTGGGTTTGAAAATGTGATATGTGTGTGCGTACGTACGTGCGCGCGTGTGTGTGTAATAATCTTACTTAATATTGCTTTAAATTCTAATATTATATATTTTAAAGTTTTAATTTATTCCAAAATCACTTTTCTTGAAACTCCAGTTTCGTTTTATTTCTCGCGCTGGAGGTATATTAAATCTCTCGTTTGGCATATTTATTACTAAAAGTATATTTTAATCGTTTCCACACGCCCACATAAATCGCGAAATCATCAACTTGTTGGCACCATACTTTCCCCTAAAACATTTAAGTAATTTACTAAAAATAGGTATTATTCCCTTCACTTTGATCATGTGTCTATATGTTAAATCCCTACCTGAGAAAATGCAAGGATTTTCTGTTCTTTTTTGGCTTGAAACCTTAAACTAAGATGCACGTATGTCCTCCACTTTCCTTAAAAATGACTTAAATATTTGGATAATAAAAGAAAGTTAGTTAATAACTCGGCCCGTTAATGACTACAACCACGATATATATATATATATGAAACGTTGTTCCGTTAAGCGAAGTGTAGAGGTAGTTGAAGATGATTGCAGTCGTTAAATGTCTAAAACATTTTATTACATTTCGAAGATAAGCAATATCAAGTAAGTTATAGAGTACTCAATAATATATTAAGATTAAACGTTTAAAAGATTAGGGGAATATTAAATCCATGGCCAGGAGTGGAGAATTACGCTTAAAAACGGCGTGACTGCTCAGTGCGTTACATGATTACGAAAGAAGGAATTACGCAGACGCGGAGAGTTTTTATAATATCAAAAAGGGAAAAGTACCGAAGCTGAGGCTCTAGAAGCATTGCTACTCTTGCGAGTCTAGTTAGAGTAGAAGTGTTTTTTTATCATAGGATTGAAGTAGAAATAATTAGTTCGTAATTAAAAAATAACTGTCGTTAAAAAGGATTTATTTTAAATATAGGAAAATTTCTAAGTCATTACATATATATGTATAACAACCATTATATTTACAATATATGTAAATATTTAAATTAAATTACCCTATCCATATTCATACTATTGAATCACAAAAGAAAATTTGACTTAAGACAATTAGTATTAATACTTATAAAAACTTGAAAAAGACAAACTATTTGAAATTCCAACAAATAGCCAACCAGCATTGGGACTGGTTTGTCACAGTAATCTATATTTTGTGGCGCCAACCCTCCGCGAATCCAATTATTGGACAAAGAAAAAGGGAAATATATCCCAAAATCATCTCAAGATGAGAAAAAAAAGAAAGAAAATATCATACTACTGTACTTGCTATTAACAGAGATTTATATAAACACACTACTATACAACATACTATTCAAAAGCTAAATATAGTTTTATGTATCCAACTTATGTACTCAACCATAACATAAGTCCCGCATATAATGGGAAAACGTTATTTTTGATTTAAGCGTTTTAATACTAATATAAAACACTGTAAGGAATATTAAATTTAAACTGTTGGAATAATATATATTAGTTATGTCTATAGATATATAATAATTATTTACTATATGATGCAATCAAAATCTTTAAAATAGTTTCACCATCTACCTTTGAAATAATATATTAAAATCTTATTGCAAAATATATCATATACGATCATATAAAAGATAATTTAAGAGGAAATTAAATGGGAGAATAAATAAAAAAGAAATTTCTTATATTATAAAGCATATTAATATGCTAATTTATTGGTATTAAATATTTCTTATTAATATAAGCATACATGGAATTTTTAGGATACGCATATCTCAAAGCATTTTCCAAGAAATGCACTAATATGGGACTGCTGACTCTTTCTTTCTATATATATATGTATATTCATAACAACATAAAAAACATAATATTTTCAGAAAAACTAAAAATTTTAAATATTACACAAATACAAGAAAAATTATACTAAAATGAGAAAGCTATTTCTGCATCCTCGCAAAAGCTGCGTCAACAAAAAAAGCATTATATCAAAAACAAGAAACAAAAGACAAAAATTCTAAAACATGACAAGAAACAAAGGACAAAAAGAGAAGACAAAAATTTAATAAATTGAAAAATATCATGGCGAGCCGCTGGTCAGGAAGGGAAGCCCGCCTATGATATTAATACGTGCTTTTTGATGCTAACGACATACGAAAACCGCAAAAATATGTCGCTATCCCCTCAAAAAGCACAAGACAATTAAAAATGGAAAAATTCTGGGATAAAAGACAATAGTAAATGTAGTCTTAATTGTCTTATATAATATATATATATATATATATATATATATATATTGCTAATCTTGAGATGAAAGCAATTATGTTAAAAATGAGTAATTTTTGTCCATATTGATTCAAAATTACAAATTAGTTTTAAGAAACCTTTCAAAGATATTTTAAAATCATTCTTAACTCTTCAGTTTCTTAAAAATCACCCACTGTGACAGCTAAAAAAAAATTTTAAATTAAGAATTAAGGGCCATGCAATGTAATTATCTCCTTAAATCTTGCATAGAGACCATATGAGAAAGGTCAAAAAGTTTTATTAAAATTTTCGATTAAGTACATCAAGTTTTGATTCTTTCGTAATGTGTGACTCCACAGAAATGCAAATGTATAAAAAGTTTTTTCTTGCCAAAATAGCTCTCAAACATGATATTTATTCCGTTACATAACATTGGTACGAATGAGTGTGCTCCTAGTGCGAAGTCATCAATACATCCACTGTCCGTGAGCCTAATCTTTATACTTTCAAGTAACGTGCGAAACGCTGGTTCTTTTGATAAGAAATTACAGATTACAACAGCTGTGCTCTGAATTGATTGATTGATTAAAGAGTGTTTATGGGATTTTCAGCTACAAAGGCTATTATCCCTATTCATTCCAAAGTTCTTTTCAATCCACTTCATAAAAGGAAGGAAGATTGCCATCAAAATATGAACAAAACTATTACCGATCTGATTCGGTCAAGACAAAAAAAAAATGGCGCCCTTCTAGTAGAGCTTCTATCCTCGTTTCCTGTGCTCTGAATGCATATTTAAAACGGCAACGTGGGATGGATTTCGGAGTACCGCTTTGTGAGAAGAAATCACGTGTACCTCCACATCATAATTTAGAAAAGGAAATATAATTTAAGAGTTTGGCATAACCAAAGTAAAAAATTTGATATAATTAAAAAGAGAGGAAGTTGCTCTCTGACTGCTTCTGCAAAAGCATTTTGAAAAATCTAGTAGAGGTTTTTTTTGATAAACTCCGAAATTGGATCAATTTTAAGGTCGTCATGAATGACTTTACGTTGGACATACCATGGAGCATTAACAACGTGCATAAGCTGTTTATTTTGAAAACTTGCAATTTCTTGATGTTAATTTGAGAGGTGGAGCCTCAAACTTGGGAACCGTACATTAGTACTGGTCGAACTATGGCTTTGTAGAGCAAAGGTTTGTGTCTGATAGGAAGTGTGCGAGCTCGAGCGACAAGGCTAGCAAGTTGAGTACTTGCAACGGTAGCTTTTTGAAAGGCATTATTAATATGGTTCTTAAAACTTAATTTAGGGTCGAGATAAAGCCCCAGGTATTTATATTCAATTACACGGGGGACGGTGTGGCCAAAATTTTCAAGGATAGGTAAGTCAGGAATATAATGTTTTCTGGTGAAAAGGAGGCATGCACATTTATTTGGGTTAACTTTAATTTTCCACTCCGTGAGCCAGAACTGAAGTGAGAGATATAATGTTGTAAGCGTGTAATGATGGTGTGTGGATTTTTATGTTGGGTGAGAATAGCGGTGTGGTCAGCGAAAATCGCTAAATGACAACTGCGAGTCTCGTGTATATCATTGACATAGATGTTGAAGATCGTGGGAGAGATTAAAGTACAGCCACTAACCCTGAGTACAGCCACTAAGGATTAGACATGGGGAGGAGATAATATGATTAACCCGTACCTGAAAATTACGTGAGGTGAGGTATGGGCGGAGAATTTTGATCAATTGAGCCGAAACTCCAAGTCGCATGAACTTGAGTAATAAGCCATCGTGCGAAATCTTATAAAAGGCTTTGGCTATGTCCAGAAAAAGTGAACCTGTGGTTTCAAACTTCTCGAAACCGTCGTGAATCAATTCCGTAACTCGAAGGAGTTGGTGATTAGTAGAGAGTTGTTTTCTGAATCCGAATGTTCAGAAATGATAATATTATTATCGTCTAAGAAATGATTCAGACGTCTGAGAAGCACTAATGCGAACACTTTACTCAAGCAACTAAGCAATGAGATTGGACAGCAATTTTGAGGTAATGACAAGTTTGGTTTTCGAATAGGGACCACCACATTGATTTTCTAACATTTTGGGAAATAGCAATTCTGTAATAAGACATTCATGAGAAAAGTTAAGTAGAGAATAAATTTAAGGGTTAAATTTTTAAGCATGCGATTAGAAATTTGTCCCAATCCAGGTGACTTATTCGGTTTCAGTGTTTTAGTGAAATCAAAGACTTCAAATGCTGTAACCAGACTCGGGTTGTTTATATGTGGAGTGTTATCAAAATTCTGCACTGCTTCTTTAACTTTCCCCGACACAATTGAATTGTCAAACATGGGGTCAGTATTGGGCTCAAATTGTTTTCTAAGACTGTCCGCTAAAACTTCTGCTTTTTCAATAGGAACGAGTGCAGGGTAGACAGTCTCGCCTTTTAGTGGAGAGATGGGGGAATAAGCCTTGCGAAGGAGCTTGGTTCTGCTCTAGATGGAACAAAATTCAGGTGTGAGTGATTCGATTTTTCAGCACGCTTTTGAAGCATGTGTTGTTTAGTCTCTTCAACAATTTCGTCTTTAATTTTTTAAAATTCACGTCTAAATTCGGGGTCTCTGGTCCTTTGCCATTGTCTCCGAAGATAGTTGCGAAGGTCAATTTTGTTGAGAATGTCTAAAGGAAGCTTCTCTGGTGGATCTTTAAATTTTTGAGTAGAGGCCTCCGCAAGTGCCTCTTTGAGAATTTTTCTTAAACAGCCAACTGCATTGTCTGCGTCATCATCGCAAGAAATTTTGCAGGGGGAGGGGCTTAAAACTTAAGATATGTCGAAAGTTCTCCCAGATGGTGAAGAAGTGCTCAGGAGAATTTATAGGAAAGCTTCCAGTGCCAAGGGTCAGAATCCCTGGGAGATGATCAGAATTAAGAGAATTTAGCACTATAATTTGCGAGTGGAAAGGAATTCTTTTAAGGATTGCGAGATCGAGAACAGTATCCCAGCTATTCCAATTAATATGGGTGGGTGAAAGGAGTGCCAGAACTTTGATACCGTTAATGCCTCGTAAATAGTTGAACAATTTCCTTCCACAGAAGGATGTTCGAGGACTATTCCAAGCAATATAGGCTGCATTTAGGCCGTCCGCAATGATGACATTTGGGCCAGAATTAAGAAGCTTTTGAAGATCCGCAGAGGGAACCCTCCAATCATATCGACTCTCGCAAAGGCTGAGGCTAGTTATTGGTAGGTGACTACCAATTTTGATTTCAACAATAGTAGCATCCATTTACACCAGTTCCGAAATGCATATTTACGGATCCCGCATAGTAGAGAATAAGGGCGCTTCTCATTGGCTCTTAGCGTCACGTGACTTAGCTTGCTTCTTAATGACGTCGTGAAACTAAACAGTACTTACCAATTCTGAGGGTTCGTCCTTTATTTATTTTATTCTAAAAATGCATTCATCATTTTCTTGAGAAACATCCAAATAATATTAATTAGGAGGTAGATTTGTTTTCTCTATGATGGCAGTAGCAGAAGATAAAATAATAATTAAAATCACGCCTAAGCGCGGCGCTATGACATTATTAAGATGCGAGTCACGTGAGGCAGAGAGCCAATAAAAAGCGACCTCATTCCCTACTATGTAGGATTCGTAAATATGCACTCTGAATAAGGAATATCTCAATAGTAAATAAAAGCTCTAAATTTTAAAAGCTGTTTAACTCACGAGGATGTACAAGTAGACGTATTAGTCACGAGAGGAAGGAGCGAGTTCGTTACGTGTTTACGTTTTCATTTGGTAGTTCCAGGCGAAAAATGATTTCAAGTTAGTTAGTTCGGAGCCTCAGCAGATTATATGCAAAGCTTCTTGATTAAATTCTTCGCGAATACCAGCGGGCAGGAACACCGACTACTTCAACGAAATGCTACGTTTCCCAATTGAATGGAAAGAACTTTATGGTAGTTACGATGAAAGAAGGAGTGCAATGATTTCCAACTTAAACTTAAACGGTGAATGGACTCTTGCTTGTGTGTGGAACAGGCAAGGCATAAAGTTTAAACTTGACTTCATAGAAATTCATCGGAAGATTACTTGTGAAGAAACTTGTGAGAAAACTGTCTCTGGGACACTTTCACTTCGAGAAAATGGCCACACGGTATCAACACAGACTTTTTCAAAATCGGTCAAATCTGGATCTTCATTCACGAAATTGATCAATCTGCGTCAGGATATATCTTTTATACCTTGGGATGTTCGAAAGGTCCGTCATTCTTTGCATGGTGTTGTAAATATCTTGTCTGTTAGTGAAAAATGCTCTAGTGACTTTGAAAGTAAAGGATGCAAGATGTGTATCCAACCGAAGTCACTCGTTCAGTTGTCGGATGATTTCGAGCGATTATTGAACCCACAGACTTCTTGCTTCTCAGATGTGAATTTGAAATGTGACAGTGCTTCGATACCGGCGCACAAACTCATCCTCTCTGCCCGATCCCCTGTCTTCGCAGCCATGTTTAAGAACCCGATGAAGGAAACTCACGAAAACGAGGTAGATATTACTGACATTGATGCATCTGTCCTGCGGGCCATGATAACCTACATCTACACGGGGAAAACTTCTGGCTTGACTGTCTCGTCGGCGTCAGATCTATTGTTCGCGGCTGAGAAATATCAGCTACTGGATCTCAAAAGAGTATGTTGTGATTTCCTAAAGGAAAGTATCTCCCTTCAGAATGTGATGTGGATACTCGTTCTGGGAGATTTGCATGCCGAAGATCTAAAATCATTTAGTGTCGACTATATATGCAAAAACTATACAAATTTCGCAGAATTTGAGAAAATAGAAGAATGGGAATCTCTGAGGAAAGTGAAACCCACTTTAGCTTTGGATATTTTGACGGCTCTGCTGAAATCGGAAGATGAAAAAAAGGAGGGGTAAACGCCCCTTATCTGAACTGTGCATTTTCAAAAATTCCAAATTAAAGTTTATGAATTTGATCATATGTATTCATCAACATTAATTTGTTAATAAATCTTTTCTATTTGGAATGTAAATTATGTTAATAAATCTGCCCTTTATGTCG
>BGPR01002693.1:85223-113038 GCA_013235015.1 Araneus ventricosus
ATGTTTACAAAGAAAGAAAATAGTAAAATGCAGTGAGTTTCCTTTTAATACTGGAGAAAACTAAATAGTGTTGGGACAACAAAGTTTTTATATTGCAATAATGTTCAAATGTAAGATAATTAAGTAATGCATATAAATGTTCCAAAAGAAATACAAACATCTACATAGTTCAATTTAAACTATGATCTATACTTATAAAAGGCAATGTTTGTGAGCGTGTGCGCAATGTCCAGATGAATCTGTCGCACTTACAGTCGTGAAATTTGGCACACAGGTAGTCCTGATGGTGACTCAATGCACCTCGAAACCTAAATTTAAAAATTTTATCTAGAAAATTTTTTATTTTATGTTTTGGGTGAAACAGATTAGAATTAGAGAAAGCTTCAAAACTTGTGTTTGTAAGGAAACAAATGAACAGCTGAGTGTAAAATTCTCCAGTATTCTAATATACAATAATATATCTATAAACAAGAAATGATAATTTTTATCATATTGTTAATTTTTTCCTTAATAAAATTGTCTTATATTTCAAAAGTATATTATTTTTATATTTTAGTTCACAAATATTTTTTAAATTTGTTTTTTTAAAAGAAAGTACAGGTTAATGACCGATATGTTGTTATATATATATATAACTCTATGACTGTAGGGCTGATTGTCTAATATACAAATGTTAAATATATATGTAGTTTTAAAAAAATCATTAAAATAAAAAAAAATCTTGATTTAAATAAAAAAAATCCGATTTAAATCAAATAAATCGATTTTTTTGAAAAAAATCAACAATCCTGTATATAATACATAAGGTATAATATTTTAAAATAAAAGTTCTGACCAATTTTTTTAAAAAATTGCTATCAGGATTCAGAATAAAATATTTCAGACAACTTAAACAGGATCGGAGAATAATTTACCTTTTCTGGTTTGAAGGAATGGCACTTAAAATGCAATAATAATTTTGAAAACTGTTTATGCTACAGATAGGGCCCGTGAAATTTCTAATTCTTAATTTTCTCAGAATCCCATGCTACAAGTCAGCCAGTCTTGTTTTGATTTAAAGAGGAGTGGTTTACTCTCTTCATACGTATTATGGTAAATTTTATGCTGTAAAGAAAAAAAATGGGAGAAAAAAAGGACTTGCTTGGAACTTTTAAATCTTAAAAAGGATAAAAGTGTACAACATAAGTATTTTTTTTATTTTTAAATTTATTCAATTTTTTCTAGTTGAGTGTTTTTAAGCTCTATAAGTACAACTGTGATGTTGAGTATAAACATGCCAATGTAACCAAATTGGAAATACATGTAAAAAAATGCCAATGTAACCAAATTGGAAAAACACGTAAAAATGACAATGTAAACAAATTGGAAAAAACATGTAAAAAATGCCAATGTAATCAAATTGGAAAAACATGTAAAAAGTGCCAATGTAACCAAATTGGAAAAACATGCAAAATGCCAATGTAACCAATTTGGAAAAACATGTAAAAAATGTCAATGTAACGAAATTGGAAGGACATGTAAAAAAATGTCAATGTAACCAAATTGGAAAAACATGTAAAAAGATGCCAATGTAAAGAAATTGGAAAAACATGTAAAAGTTTCAAATATCCCGTTGGATTAAAAAAAGTTTTTTGAAAGGAATGAAGATGAACCCCGCCTAGCAGTGAAATGCCTAGTACGTCTTTAAATAATATAAAAGTTTCAGCAATGACTATTTTTCAACACATTCACTATAATTTTTAAAACTGTCAGAACTGAAACATCTGCTTTTAACTTTTCAACAGAAATAAATGTCTGGTTACTTGATTGATTAATCCAAAAAGAATTATGAACAATTGTATCTTTCGTTTTAGTTTCCATTATCAGCTCTTTATAATTTTAAAACCAAACTCACATTCCCTTTTTTAAAAAATTAGTTTAAAAAAGAGTTTTTTTTAAAAAGTTGAGATAACTCTTTTTTAAGAAGCAGCAAATACAAAATTATTCATTTACTCATTGTAATTAAATTGGGTATTTTAATTTAAATCATTTATTTTATGTTAGAAGCATGATGTAGTAAAGCATTTGATTTTTCTTATAAAATATTTTAGTTTTTATAAAATTTAATTGGATTAATTTTTTTTGATGAAATTATTTAAATTATTTTTTGATTATTTAAAGGTAAATTATATTATTTATCCTGGTATTTATTTACACACCAGTACATGTATTTTATATGAATAGAGTGAATTGAAAAATAAATACCCAGGTAAATACCCATTTTAGGTATGTACCTTTAAAAATAAATACCCAGATAAATACCCATTTTGGGTATTTACCTTTAAAAATAAATACCCAGGTATTTTATAACCACTGATTATAGACTTTGTTGGGAATTACCTTCCGTGAAAAAAGCTTTTAATTGTTCCGCGACTTATGTTTCTTTTTTATCGGTCAAAATCCACTGATCTGCACAAAATTTAATTTTTTCAAGACTGAGCAGCACTGAAAGGCATTTACGCAGTCTTCCATTATGTGGATTTTACACTCCATCCTAGCAATATAACATTTTATTTTCTAGATTGAACTTTTTAGAATCGCAGAAGCCCGAATACTCTGAAAACTAAAATGCGCAAAATAAAACACCCCGCAACTAATGATTATATATTGGCTGAATCGTGGTTTTCCCTGTGATATTTATTCTGTATACGGCATTCTGATTGGTCAGAATAATGAAAATTTTATAACTTTAATTTCTCTCTTTTAATTAATTTTAGTCGATCCAATGTAAAATATTATAAATATTATTTTGATTTCATCTTTTTTTTTTGGTTACTTTCAAAAGTTTACCTGCAACCTAATAATATTACTTGAACGATAGCGAGGCATGTCCTGCGGGCTACAGCAGTAATCAGTAAAGGCATTGGAATCGGTTTATCGATTGAGATACCATTTTCATGTTCAGAATTGCAGTGTTAAGACTATGTAAATTTGAAAGATTTATTAACACATTAACTTACGACATAAAGCAGAGGTGGGCAAACCGTGGAGGTCGCGTGAAAATTTTTGTGGGTAGCTAAATTCAAAGAAATTTATTTGAAAATAAAAAATATAAGGCCTTTCTGCAAAAACCATGGTTGCGACCCCTGTGGGCGTCGCGACAAAATTTTACATACAGTGAGGGGGTCGGAAATAAAAACGTTTGCGCACCACTGACATAAAGGAGAGATTTATTAACATAATTTACGATAGAAGAGAGAAAAGATGTATTAACACATTAATTTTGTTCAATACATGATATGCGCAGATTCATAAACTTTAATTCGGAATTGTTCAGAAATGTTAACAAATTTATTTTATTGAATAGTAAATCATTTGCAATTTCTGTATCTTTAGCAAACTACTAAAAATACCATAAAGTCAGTAAGTAAATAAATAATAATTGCAACTAGCTGTCACAAATACCCGCACGAAATTTCATTAGTGCCAAACATTGGTAATGAAGTTAGTTGCCATACTTTGTATGATACTTTTAGAAATTTAATTCAAATAATGACCAACAAAACCATCAAAATGAAGAATGGTGCAGCATATTATCTATCTATCATATTTCTAAAGCATTTCTTCGTCTTAGTTTTTTTAATAGTTTTAATGTATTTCCGGTTTCAGAAGAGATATTTGGTTACAGCAAAGTTTCAATGGAAAAAAGATTCATTTTTCTTCCAAAAAGTAACTTATTATAATGTTTTAACAATCCTTGATACGTCTTCAATTTAAAAAAAATGGGTAAATATTTTTGAAAAGAATTAAGAAGATTTCATTCTACTTAATGAATATAACATTAAAGTAAAGTAAGATATAAATTATAAATAAGGATGCTAACAACAATTTCTTAAACATAAAAACACTGAATATGGACATAAATCTAGAATATTTTTTCTGTATCCTGCCTTACACTATCTGCTTACTCTAAAATTTACATAAAACTATAAAAGTATCCATTTTTCTTTAATTAAAAATGCAAATGATTGGGTAGTACTTAGATTAACGAATTCTGAAACTAATCATAATTATTGTTATTTCAAAAGAGATCCCAATAATAATTGTCATAAAATTTCAACTGGTTCTGGAAGACTGATATAGAATTATGTAATTTATTCTGTTCGTATGAAAGAAAACTCTCCTTAATTTATCTAAAAGGCTTACGTTATAAACATAATTTTTGTTATTATATAACATAATTGAATAATTAATTATAATTATAATTAATTATATTATAATTATAACATAATTGAATTATGATTAGGGTAAATGCTCCAGTTTTGGCCACCGTAAGAGAAAATTTGAAATTTCACAGTGGATGACTGTTTAAAGCATATTCAATCATACTTATACTATTCTTTAGGAAATTTTGTTGGCTTTCTGCTAGTTATAAAATTTTTCTGAAGAATATTTTAGATTTAGAGTTATGAACTTTTAAATAAATTAACCCCATTTGCACCGGTTTTGGCCACCTCTATGCACCAGTTTTGGCCACACTAATATTGTATTTTTAACAGACATTTTAAGTAAAAATAAATCATTTTTATGCAATATATATTTTAATACATTATTTTCTGCTATATTAAATGTGATTTTTTTGATGAATTTTTAAAAATATGTAATAAAATTTACCTAAGATGATTTTAGCTGCAGATTTCAGGGTAAACCTGGAGTTTACGGTGCCGGCCTGTTTCTCGCCAATTCTTCTTGGCAAAATTTCATGTGCCGTCGCCAAATACTGTTTTGGATGCGCAGTCAAGCAGCATTTAAAGCGTGTTCCGGGCAATTTTTTTTTAACTTAAAAAAAAAAATCAGCGGCTTCTGCAAAGTGGAACACAGAATAACATACACAGTTCTGAACCTAAAGTGAATGAAAATGTTCGAAAACGAGAAAAGTGTAGATAAAACTTCACATACTTATTTTAAATGAAAAATTTCTTCTCGCTATTCTTTTTTTGACACTTTTTGGAGCCATAATCAACAATAACTGTAGCGAACCGACGTAACGAAGTGATAAAATCAGACAAAAATAAAGCGGAAGAATTCAAAACGATTTTTCAAAAAAATGAAACCAAAGAATACGCCGGATACATACTCTTCGTCCTTGAATTCCAAACGATTTTTTAATCAAATTGGATTTTAATCGATTGGATCAACCAATCACATGAAGGAAAACAAACCAATCAGAACGAATTTTAATATCGCGCCATGCGCAAAAACACCGATGAAAAGATCAATTTCCGCGCATGCGCAAACCTCGCGCATTAAAAACATCATTGCGCAACCGAAACAATTTTTCTCTCATCTCCGTTCTTGGCGGCAAAGAGTTGGCGATCCTAAGAGGAACGAAGTAAGTAGGCACTGTAAACTCCAGGTTCACCGATTTCAGTTTTGAAAAAAACAGGAATGCAGAAAACAATAATTTAATTTCGTTGATAAAATATAAACTATATATGCTCGCATAATTTTGTTTTTTTTTTGATAAAATATGAAACAAAAATTGGGGAGAGTAATAAACTTACATTGCAAAAGCATAGATTTTTTTTTAATCTTACAAATCAAGAATTTGCATTATTATACTCACAATATTCACAAATATGTATTTTTTTAATTTTTAATTGCAATATTAATCAAATTCATCAAAATCATTTTTAAAATTAGAGCAATCCTTGCATATAAAAGAATATTCCTCATCACTCGATTCAGGTTCCTCAAGTTGTAATTTTCTAACATAAATGTGATGTAAACATTCAAAATGGAGATGTTTTTGACATTCTATTTTGAATGGCCTTAACTGCATTAACAACTTTAGATAGTGAGTAGCAATGTTTTTTTATGGAAATACTACCTGCCTTCTTATTTTTAATTGGAGCCATTACTATGTAAAATGAAAACATACAAAACTAAATCAGTTACTTTTATTTCAGAAACAAAGCTATATCAGTTACATTATTTTCATTTTAGAAACAAAACTAAATCAGTTGTTTTTATTTTAGAAATAAAATTAAGTTAGTTGATTTTATTTCATCCAGATATTCTTAAATTTATGTAATGGCTAAAAACACAATAATGAAGTTATGTGGCCAAAACTGGCACATATAGTAAATTTAAAGTACCAGTTTTGGCCACCACCCATTTAATATTAAAAATAATTCATTTTTATATGAAATCGGAATAAAAAGAAAGCTTACCTCATAAACTCTAAAGGTAATCAGTTTTAGATTAATCATTTAATTCTGAGAGCTTGATGATGAAAAACTGCAAATACTTGTTCCTTAACAAAAACCTTAACATTTGTGCAACAAAACATTAACATTGTACAATACATGATCATACATTTAATTTTTTTACAAGTCACATGTTTGAGAAAAATGAACCAATCAGATTGAAAATAGTAAAATAAGGATTGTTTAAAGTATTGGAATGCTTCTTATTAGTTAATTTGAAATTACTGGTTAATTATTAGAAAAACAGATCCAATGTGGCCATAACTGGTGCAGTGTCCAAAACTGGAGCATCTACCCTAAATACTTTAACATGATTGTCTTTCAATTTTTTTTTTGTTTGAGAAATCACCATTTTTCGATAAATAGAAAAAAAATACAAAACAATTACTCGAATAGCTACTTATTATCATACACAAATGCGTTTACAAAAATAGTGGTAAAGAATTACTTAAAAGATAAAATGAAGATGACAAGGTTTGCATAATGAAGGGTGAAGTATAATGGTCCTAATTACTCACATAGTATTAATTTGGTTAATCAATTTATTTTCTTTGAATAATATATTTGTAGTTGGAATTCCTCCTCCCCTCCAAAAACATCTGAAATATTCGATTTATTTAGACATAAAGAATAAAATTAAACACAGAAAATAAGAATATTTATTTAACGAATTTAGAGATCCTTTGAATCTTGCATGCTAGGTATCTAAAATATTCCACATATTATTGAAAAAATCGAAATTAAAAAAATAGAAAGTTGTAAGAAAATTCATAAATTTGTGATATTTATCTAAGCAGTTTAGAGATCCTTAAAGAAGCGAATTAATAAAAGAATAGAAGTTTCACAATAATATTAATTTGAAATGAGCAAATTTCTGATCCTTGATTAATTGCAATATTTTCTCAAAGGAATTAGTCTCATGTTTTACAATTAAGATAATTATTGGTCACGCACATGACAGTACTATATAATAAAAATATTTTCAAAATAATTGTTACCGATTTTATAAACAGTAAAGCCTTAAATAAATTATTGCTGAAAGAGTCTGCCAAAAAAAAATTAATACATACATAAATTATTTTCGACATATTTCAGATAAGGGGAAGGGGCGTTTATCTCTTATTTTTTTTATCTTTCGATTTCAGGAGAGCCGTCAAAATATCTAAAGCTAAAGTTGGTTTCACTTTCCTCAGAGATTCCCATTCTTCTATTTTCTCAAACTCTTCGAAATTTGTATAGTTTTTGCATATATAATCCACACTAAATGATTTTAGATCTTCGGCATGCAAATCTCCCAGAACGAGTATCTTCATCACATTCTGAAGGGAGATACTTTCCTTTAGGAAATCACAACACACTCTTTTGAGATCCGGCAGCTGGTATTTGTCAGCCGCGAACAATAGATCTGACGCCGTCGACACAGTCAAGTCAGAAGTTTTTCCCGTATAGTATTTCCCGTTGTCATGGCCTGCAGGACAGATGCATCGATGTCCCGTATAGTATTTCCCGTTGTCATGGCCTGCAGGACAGATGCATCGATGTCGGTAATATCTACTTCGTTTTTGTGAGTTTCCTTCATCGGATTCTTAAACATGGCTGCGAAGACGGGTGATCGGGCAGAGAGGATGAGTTTATGGGCCGGTATCGAAGCGCTGCCGCATTTCAAATTCACGTCTGAGAAGCAAGAAGTCTGCGGGTCCAGTAATCGCTCGAAATCATCCGACAACTGCACGAGCGATTTCGGTTGATAAAAAATCTTGCAACCTCTAGTTTCAAAATCACTAGTGCATTTTTCACTATTAGAGATTATATTTACAACACCATGCAAATAAAGACAGTCGCTGCTATATTGTAAATTCGTATGCAAATCGATCAATTTCGTAAATGAAGATCCCGATTCGATCAATTTTGTAAAGGTCTGTCTTGATGCCTTTTGGTCATTTTTTCGAAATGAAAGTGCCCCAGAGATAGAAATTTCTTCACAATTAATCTTCCGACGAATTTCTATGTCGAATGCAATATTTTTCGCCACACACGAAAGAGTCCATTCATCGTTTAATTTCAAGCACATTCGTGAATAATAAAGGTCTGTGTATAGTAATTTCCATTCTATTGGGAATCGTAGCATTTCGCTGAAGTAGCCGGTTTTCCCGCCCGCTGGTATTGGCGATGAATTCGATCTAGAAACGTCGCCTTTAATCTCCTCGACCCCGAAGAAACAAACAAGGAATCACTTTTCGCATGAACTACGGAATGAAAATGAAACACGTGACGAACTCGCTCCTTCTTCACATGTAATACTTTACTTGATAAGAAGTCACCTTGGACCTTGATACGCCAACCTACTTGGATTGAAATATGTAGCAAAGTTTGTAGCTTTTTATCTACATGTGAAGTATTTTTTGTGATTCAGTGCACAGCTGTTGAAATGTCTAATTTGTTATCAAAACAAATAGCGTTTCGAAGTCTTTTTATGTATGAGGGATCTTCAACATTACAAAAAAAAAACGAAATTGGATAGTAAAAATGAAAATTTATGAACGTTCAAAATTGTATGAATTTTGCCAATTTTGAGAGGGAAATAAATTGAAATTCGACTGTTTTAAATGAAGTATATAGAACAAAAAAATTGACGAAACAATGTTATCATGCAATCGAAGAGTATAATTTCGGTACAATCGCGGCTAACTGAACTAAAGGGCGGTGGGGGGAGCCATTTCGGATAACATTTTTTTCGGTTAAGCCACGAGCATCTATTATTATTATTTTGCATCTAATTACAGTATACTAATCTGAAATATTTTCAGTGTGGAAACGAATTCAAAACTTGCTTTGCATTCTTCTAAAATGATTAATTATATACACTAATGTTCTTTATTTATTTTAAAATTACAATTTTTAGGATTAGGTATTTAGTAATGGTTAACATCATATGAATTACTCATTAAAAAAGCTCAGTATTTTTTTTTTATTTTGCTTCTTGCTTCCATCCCAACGTTTTCGAGCAGAAATGTCCGCCATCTTTTCATTAGAAGGCGTCAGCCGGTGTTGACTCACTACAGTGTTTAACAAATCTTAGGACAACCTAAAATAACAACACATATACAGTAATTTCTGTGTTGCTTTAAAAGAAAGAGTATTAATGTACAGTATACAGTAAGCTACAGCTGGTACAAGGCCCACTTTTAATTTTTCACGTTGAAAAAAATCAAGGCATTTAGTTAATGTAGTAGCTTATTGAAAGACATAACAAGCTCTTAACTTAGGCTACTTCTGATTCTTCCATTAGGTCAGCATTTGGCTGCAACCCTGTTTCTATAATTATCTTGGTTCGCGACTTCTTCCAAACAGGAGTGGCGTTAGAATTCACCTGACGGGGGGCACGATCTGCTCGATGGGGGGCACGACCTGCTGTGCCGGGGGGATGTAATGATGACCCTCTCAAATTTTTGCCAGATCTTTATTTATCTACTAGCCGAGTGGTCCGTTGCGTGAACGGGGTGCAAAAATCTTCCTCGAAAAGGGGGCCGTGCCTCCCCCGACACCCACTGGCGTGGGGTGACCGTTTAGAGTGTGGGTGTCATTCATCCACCTAGCATGCCTCCATGTTTTCGCATCCGGGAATTCATTTTGCCAGAGGTAATTCGGATAATCCGGGTTTCGGTGAACACGAGTTCTGTTAACCGGGGTTTTACTGTATATAATCATTTTAGAAAAAGATTAAAAATAACAAAAAGTGTACATAAGAGCTATCTACAGAGAAACCTTTAATTATAAGTCACTAGCTAATTCCCGCGATATCATCCGCGCAGTAACACATTAATGGTATTTTGTTGCTGGGGATAAAAATCCTTTCACGTCTAATAGTTTTAATAAAAAAATACTTGTTTATTAAATATTTTAATAAACATGGAAGCATAGTTTTCGAATAATAAAAAAATCAAGCATTGACATTTGGATGAGGTACTGACGTTCAGTACCATAAAGAGTTCCAGACCACTGCCGAGTAAAACACTTGAAACTTTGGCAGTTGCTGGACAAATGACTTACAATGTTAGCCCGAATTTCAGCCATCATTGAAACGTCACCGTACACCAGATAGGATAAAGAGGAGAAGATACATGATCCGTCATCACATATTTTTACTATTCCTGCAAGGGTCTGTAATTTGTTCATCATAACAATTTCTACACCCTTAATTGAAGATTTAGTTAACCCCTTGGGTACATTTTACGGTTGAGACTCGTCATGAACTTGCTTTGCCTAAGTTATTTCAAACTTAGACAATATTTAACCTTCCAACAATCGCGCGTATGTAGGAGATACTTATATCTTGCATCGTATTACATACTTATATCGTTCTTTTATCAATTTAAATGCGTTTTTGTTATTTATATAATCTGTGTTTAGTATCGAGCTAATAGCATTTTTTTATTTATATAATCTGTGTTTAGTATTGTAACGTCACGGCCGATGGCCGCGGTTTGATGGCTGAGCAAATTCGAGGCGTTTTCAGACAAGGAGTAGTCTTTCCGAATTTATTTACAGCTAACTTATATATATACATTTGTAATCGACATTTTCTAGAATAGAATGTTTATGTACAAAAATCAATAAAAATGACCTCGAAGGGAGGAACTGTAACTCTTGGTCGAGTAGTTAAGTAATTTCGCGAACCAACCTGCACTGCGCTGGAAAAAACAATTAAGTTCCGGAGTTCGATGTAAACTCCTACGAGATGAGCCCGAGGACCGGATCTATCCGTAAATATCAGAACTCTCAATCCCTGATGGGAGCACTGCCGAGTCTCGATTCGAAGCCAAATTTGACGCTCACCAGCGTAGGTGAAGTCCAACTCTCAACTCTTCCCGACAAACGAAATCCGCCCGTTTTATGTACTGATCCGGGTCTCCTCATTAGCCAGGTGGCATTCCTTTCTACCACCTGCAAAAAGTCCCACATTTATCTCCCTCGTTAGCACTTTTCCTACAAAGGCAAATGTTATCCCTTGTCCATCAAATCCACGCTTCGTTACCACACTTCGTTTGATTTGACCAGTTCCCTTCATGTAGCCGACATTGTCAATCAACGCTTTTTTAAGAACCCTGTGGTCCTGTCTGGTCTCCAGCAATTATCGTCGCGTCTGAGGACGCTTTTGGTGCCTCTGTCCCGCTAAGCTTTGTTAGAACACACCTGCACAGAGAAGCATTGTCATTCCTCAGATGGTTGACACTAGTCGAAGAATGTTGTGTTATATTTCACCTGCAACCCTAAATCATCGTTTCGTTACAGCTCCCCTAAATCATAGTTGTTATTTGACCACTTTGTTACAGTATCGAGCTAATAAATACACATTACATAAGTAAATGTTGCTTTGATATTTGCAAAAGGACACTATAAATTTGTGATATGATGCACGATACAAGTATCTTCTACATACCCGCGACTGCTGAGAATCGACAGGCCCGCCACTTCGTTTGCGGACGAAAAATTGGGCACACTTTGCCAACAATCTTCCGTCCACTGAATTCAAACAACACCTTACAAAAAGGTGCCGCGTTTGCTTACAAGCATAAAATTAAGAAAGAGACTAGCTGACAGTGCAAACAATGCCAAGTACGATTGCATTTACCCACTTGCTTTAAAAAATATCACACCCTTAAAAATATTAGTGATTTGCATTTTGTGATTCCTTGAATAAATTTATTTTCATTTTTTTAAATAAATTTTTTAAAAGAAAACATAGCAATTACAATTCAAATTACTATGTATATCATATCGCTCAAATAAATGAATTTTCGCACAAAATTCACTGAATTTATATACTACTCCGCGTATCAAGAAATTAAATCTGTTCTAAACGAAACAATCATTTCAAATTAACCAATAATTGAGTAATAATTATTATAATCTATGGTAAAGATTTTTAAAATATTATTGAAATAATAAAGTTATGGCCAGGAGTAAGGAATTACTCCTAAAACGGCGTGAGTTGCTTAGTGCGTTACATGATTGAAAAAGAGAAAGTTGCGCCATCGCAGCGAGATTAAGTAGTATTGTAAAAGAGGGGATTCCCGATCTTTAGAGCGAGCGGTTGAAACTGGATTTTAGCGAGTTAAAGTGACAGTTAACTGTGTGCTAGAGCTTAAATAGAAATAATTTTAGGAATTGAATTTTGAGCAGCGTTTTTAAAATTAGGAAAGTGTTAATTTGTTACATAGATAAAATGACTTAGAAATTTACCCATCTTTAAAATAAGTCCTTTTTAACGCCAGTTAATTTTTAATTACGAACGAATTACTTCTACTTCAGTCCTATGATAAAAGCACTTCTACTTTAACTTAGACTCGCATTAGTTCTTGAGCCTCAAATTCGGTAATTCTCCGTTTCTAAAATACTATTTAAGTTCGCTGCGATATTGAAACTTACTCTTTCACACAATGTAATTTTTCCCTAGCAAGACGCCCGCTTAGGTGTAGGATTTTCCGTCATGACCATGAAGGAATTTATAATTACTCAATCATTACATAATATATTTACCTGATTTGATCTAAGCATGTCTGAAATTTAAATAAATTGTTATTCGTTCTATACAAGCCTGCATCTTCAATGGATATATCAGTTTCACAACATCAATTGAAATAATTCATATATATATACAGTGGCGAATCCAAGGGGGGCTATGGGTCTGCAGTCCCACTGAGATAGACCAGAATTCTTTATTTTATTTAAAATAACTCTGTTTTTTCTTAATCTCCCTTTAAAAAAAGTGACAACATTTCTTCCTGGATTTTGACAGGATCGAAAATTTTCCCACTTTTGTAGTCATTCCACTCGTATTTGTAGCATTGACACGTTCAAAAACATGTTTGAACGTGTCCTATATGTTTTTCTAGTTATTTCATTGTATTTTTTTTGTTAAATTATCGAAAGTATTGTAGTGTTCTTTATGATTCTTATTGTCAGATGAGTAAAGTCTGTAAAGTTTAAGTGTTCTGGTTATTGTTTGGTTCAACCCAAATCCTGTACTCGACACTGTATATATATATATATAATAGTCAAACCCTGTCATAACGAACCCTCAACGGACTAATCCAGAAGTTCACTATAACTGAGAGTTTGCTATATTCGATTTTTCAAATATTGGTTACACAAAATTCGCTATAATCCTTAAACACACTTTTGTATTGAACAAATTAATTGTACTGAATTGAAATTATTTATGGACTAAAATAAATTTAAATAAATATTTGTTTTTTAAAAAATAAACAGTTAAATTAACCCCTTCTGGATCGGAAATGTTATTTTACATTTTGTACTTGCTATTATATTTATTTTTAATTAACTTAATAAATCTTTTTTGAATAATTTCAATACTTTAAAGTTAGTGATAGTAAATTTAACATAATTTTCTAATGAATTTTTATTTAACACAACTTTCTTTTAAATATTAATAATTCTCAAAACAACTTCACTCTAAGACAACCCAAGAAATAACTATAAATATTATATTCTTATTAAATATTTAATTAAATAAGAAAATATATTTTAATTAGGATGATTTCAATTAGTAAAAAAATGACAAATGGAATTTGAGATTATTTAGTGATTATATATTTTTCCAATCATATAATTGAGATTTTTTCTTTGCCTTATAATAAAAATCGTTTGCATGGAATTTTTTAAGTTACTTGGTCATATTTTGGAATTCATCGTTTGGAATACTGTCTTCACCTGGGCGATGGTTTTCTTGATGCGCCGAATTATTCATTTCTTGTTCATGTATCAGGAGCGTTTCCTCCCAAGTGCAAATATTAGAACCGAGTAGGTCTTAATTTTTTTACCATTACTTGTTTTGAACGCTACTAAGGGCAAATGTTCTGCTGCTTCATTAGAGTAATTAAAAGAAGCTGATTCAGTACATTCACTAAGCTAGCGAAGCTACTAGGATCCCACTTTACTGAAAGCGAAGCCGCTGATGTTTTTTTAAGTTAAAAAAATTTGCCCGGTGCCCACTTCAGATGCCGCAGGCATCGCGAGAGCAATTTTTCCTTCTTCATTAGAATAATTAAAAGTATCAGATTCCGTACATTCAATGAGCTAGGAAAGCTAGTAGTTCTGTTGAAATTCTACGTTTAAAACGGGAGATAGTGCAACGACAAACCACAAACGCATTGGGTTCAAAACGAGTCAACACGATACGATTAACCTTTAACTGTGACAGATGCACGTTGTTTAACTTTAGCTTGGCGACTTGGCGCGGTTTTAACTACGCTGTGTTCCAACTTATAGATTTCAAACAAAATTTTTAAGGTATAAACTTTCATTCAAAATGCACTTTAAATGAGAAAATACGTTTACACATTATAATTTCATCAAAATGAACTCAAAAGTAACTTCTATTGTGTGTCGTCTAGTGGTGTTGTTACAACCCAACGTAACGTGAGGTTATCACCTTCCACACTTTATAGCCTAAATATAGGGTTAAAATTTTGATATCATTTTGCTAGATTTAAAATAGGTATAGATTACAAATTTTTTTGTATAATATTGTATTGTGTCCTGAAACCCACCACTGTGCTAAATTTCAAAGCTGTAGCTCGATTGGAAGTCGGTAAGAAATCGATCTCAAGATTTGAGGACACAACAGGCAAGTTGAATAAAAGCTTTTAGAACATATAAAAGGGATCTTAACAAAGGTAACATAAAGGTAGATAAACAAAGAAGAATATAATGACACATATAGAGTTTAAGAAGTCCAGTTAATTTAAGGAGATTTAACTGACCTTCATGTACACAGTGTAGTTGTTTTCGTATGATTTCTACTTCTAATCCTAGTTTTCAGAGACAGTTCCATACTTTCTCATACTTAGAGCCCGACTTTCTTTGTCTCCTTGAATCACGCCATCTTTCGAAAATCTGTGTTCAATTTTAACCCTTTGCACTCGGAAAAGTAATTAGATGCATAATTATTCACAAGAGCCCATATTATTGCTTTGGAACGTAAAAAATATGTTTGCGTTAAGTTCATTTTTCCTGAAAAATTATTCTACAACTTTGTAGGTAGTTTTTGAACCATCGAAATCAAGAAACGCCAAAATGATGCATCATCTAGAATGGTGACAGAGAGTCACCTCTCGAGTGCAAAGGGTTAATATTTTTGTAAACATTTAATATCTTTGCAATGATTTACTTTTTAAATTTTTAAGACATAATATCAAAGTGTTTTTTCTGTTGTTTAAATCCAATTCCATGTCTTTAAGAGTGACATTAATTTCGTATTATTATTAGAGAATATCTTTTCTTATTTTGATAATGATATTTAATTTTTGAAATTTTTTCGTTCTGCTTCAATCTTATTTTTCGTGCCGCCTCACAAGGGCGTATAATCTATAGAATTCGAGAAAAAAGCTTCAAAATAGACTCCCACTTTAGAGGGAAATTTTTTTCAGTATACTTATATTTAGCTTTACTTTATTCAAGTTTGTAAAGACGGAATTTTCTATACATGCATGTTCTCGATGACAGTACGCTATTTTAATATTTTCAGAATTTAATTATCAGTTAATCTATAAATTTAATTAAATTTTTATGACGTAGTGAGTGTCTCCATCTGAGAGGGAAATTGAGAAAAACTGATTTCCGGATTCCATAATATATATTATAATGAATTATAAATTATAGGTTGAAAAGTAGAAAATAATTAAAATATAAAATTTACTTTTTACCGCAGAAATAAAAATATCTTTAAAAATTTATTTAATTTATTCTTATTAACTCTCTGAATGGGTAATTTTAAATCACTATTTAGATGCAAACGTGTTCAAATATCGTTGAGCCAAGCGAGTTATTTATATGCAAAGCTTTATTAGTATAATATGATTCAATGCTAGAATAGTACAAAGTTACACATGATATTGAGAAAATCGCAGGATGCAACACAAAATAACTTAACGTGTTAATTACACTTCTTGCTCAAACCCAAGTCATATTTTTAATATATTTTATTGATTAAAGTATGACTTTATTAGTATTTTCATTAAGAGTAGAGAGAACAAATCAATACGATCTTTTAGTAATAAAAAAACTGCTTTTTACTGACGAAATGGAATTAGAATTTGCTTTTATGCATGGCACTTCCTAATTTTATAGCGTTAGTAATGAACGAAAATAAATAAATAAAAAATAATAAAATCAAATAAAGATTCAACTGTCAAAGAATAGGATTTACTCACAAACCTTTGTAATTTCAATCATATGTAAACAAGATAAATTTTATTAATTACATGAATTGTGTGATGTAGGCAAAAACATCTGTTTATACTACCATAAAGTTTATATTTTCTGGTTCATCAACTTGCTAACTTTGTTTCAAAATTGTTTGAATTGAAAATTTTATTTACTTTTAATTAGTAAAGGAAATATTGCGAATTACGTCCAAAATCAAAGTGTCATAGTTTGCTTACATACGCATATTTCAATTAATTTTATTTGATGTTTTTTTTTAGAATCTTGTCAAATACCCTCTATCTTTCCTCGCCATCGTCCAGGATTCAATACTGAAGTTCAGAAACTCTACTGATTTTAATTTAACATAATTCGCAACGGAAGACTTCACACAGTTGTTTGTAATATTAACGCGTTATTTCGATTATTTACCGTGTCAATTAGTTGAACTATTTTATTCATGGGCCTCCTTATCAATTTTCATCTCATTAAAACATAAATTTGAACTCATTTATTTTATGAAAATGCTAAGTACACATAAAACTCCAGTTACAGAGTTTATGACACAAAAAGAACATAAATTACAAAAACATAAAAACCAGTAAGTAGGCCGCAGTACGTGGACAACTAACTGAGCTAGAAAATGCAAAATTATTATTAAGTCGTGGGGAAACTTGAACTTTCAATATAAAAATATTAAATATTTATTAAAAATGCAATGTTCTACAACGAACAAACTCAATTTAAATTATAAAAACATCAAAATATATTTACAAGCCAAATTGTGCGGTTCTTCCGACCAATCAGAAAGTGGCAAACTGGTTCGCAGAATATACATTGTTTACATTTGAGTTGGCTGCTGCTTGTTGATTTGTATCTAACAAAAACCTAATTTTTATAATTCAAAAGAAGGAAATACCCATAAACTAAACCCATAACTGTAGAGAATATCTTCGCTTCTGTCACTGTTTGGAAGTTAAAATTTCACTCAAATTCAAATATCACCTTTAAACTATTTCCTATCACCTTTATTACAAAGTTGAAGTAAGCTTTCTTTACTGAAAGGTGTTCGAATTACGATGTGAATAAGAACGTGCTTTATTTAATCTACTTAAATGTTATTCAATAAAATTTTGGTATGAACATCTCTAACTTTTTAGTACAACAAAAGACATTCTTCTATATTTCTGGAACAAAAATATCAACAACATAATCACAAAATATTCATAATTTACATAGTATTTTATTGTATATTTATTTGTGTCTGAATTAAATAAATAACATTTTTGTTAATGTAAAATAAACATAATATTTATTCTTGTTAATTACTTTTAAAGAAATATTAAACTGAAATGTGGATATTAAGGATTTCATAGATATTTGATTGATTACAAAACTTCACAAGGTTTTCACTATTCATACAATAGTGATTTTTAAACTGTCAGAATACTAATAAGAATATTTAGCAACTTCAATATGCTTGTTGAGTTTCATGAATAAAGATCAGCTTGTTAGAATCAATATTTTACATAATAACTTTAATTGGCATTTTCCTAACATAATATAATATCAAAAATTTCAAAATTTTACTTAAAAGAATACATTCATAAATAAAATTACAGCCATTTTCAAATAACATTAGTTTACTATAGAAATATCTATATACTACTGTTTTAAAATATAAATAAAAGAATATTGTTAGTCTTTTATACATAATGATGTATTATTTACAGTTCTAAGCAAGTACTGAAAACATATTTCATATATATACAATAATCTTCTTGCTATGCAGCTACTTAAAAAAGTAACTGGCATTTCAAATATTCTTCTGCTGATATCCCTTAGACGTTTTAAAAATTCTAGGTATGCAATTGATTATTGCATGCCTATAACATTTTCATATATTTCTTCTCAAAAAATTCACATATCTGCTTAGTTCTAAATTGTGTATAAATGCAAATACAATCATTTCCAAAAAACATAGGTTCACAGCATTAAAAGCTAAGATACTTAAAAAAAATATGTACAAAATAACATTACAATTTTTTTATGCATAACAGTTCCTTGTTTACATTGACGAGAAATTATTCAATACTTATTTTATATGTGATTATGAAGATTCTTAGAATTATATAGCTCCTTACAAAAATATGCAGGTATTTTAAATATCCGTCTGAATAAAATGTTTATTACATTTGTTTTTAAAAAATGTATTTTCAAAACTATAAAAATATTATGAAAATTATATGTCCATTATTTTATTTATGAATGAATAATGTACTTTATTCAAATAGTACAATAAATAATTATAAAAGTTATTAGTATTTTAACCAGCAATATCAAGTAAATTCACACATTCTGTACATAAACACAATTCACTGTAGTGCAGTTTGGAAGAATGGCAAGAACAGCTTCCTCCAATATTAACGAATGGATGTGTGTGCAAGTAGCCATGTGACCTACCTTGTCGTTCCAGTTTAACAATGAAAGAAACAAGAACGATAACTACGTATGTTTACTGTCAGTGACGCAACACTTTTCGCGAACCGAAACTTTCCTCGCCGTTGGCTGCAGTGGAAAGGGGAATACCCGAATGCGTAAGCCGGGTTACCATAAAATATTCAGTTGGCCTGTCGTTTTGGCGTGAATGCTTGCTTGATTTTTGCCTGATTGCTTTGCCCACATTGCTTGCCTGATTTTTCTTCATTTCAGGGTTGCCATATTGCCAAATTTTTCTGATACCTATTTCTTTAATGATTTTTCAAATAATATAGAGCGTCCCTAAAAAAAGAAAAATCAAGAAGAGCTGTTGCAAAATTTTATAATCATTTTAATTTCTATCTGCTGTAAAAAAATGACAAAAGAATCACAGTAAATCTTATAATAAGAATTACAGACCTGACACATTTCCGCGGAAACGCGGATTTCCGCTTTTTCGGCATCGAATTTAATCATTCTTGGGATCGATGCAAATCTGGATTAAAATTTTTGTTAATGTGTTGGGGGGGGGGGGGGGGCACCCAAAATGAAGTTTTGCGCCATGTGAAAATTTTGCTTACGGCTCTAACGCAAAGAGTTTTGAAAAGATATTGCGTAATCCTGCCGAAAGTTTTGTTTCGTCCGAGTTATGTATCAGCGTTTTGCCGCGCTTTGAGGTCAAAGTTTAGAATTGGGAGGAATGCCTGAAAAGTTTGTATTCTTTTCTTTCTCATTTCGTCCAATCGTCTTTCATTTCATACAATCACAATTCACAAGTGTTGTTCAGTTATTTAAAATAATTTAAATTTTGAAATATTCTAATTTCTATAATGCTGTCTGAAATTATAAGTATACTAATATTGCACACTGATTGTGAAATCTCATGAAAGTACATCTTTACCATTACATTGCACTGCTAAAATAGGAAGTTTACCATATTTTGAAGGAAGATTCAATGATACGTCATTCTCGCAGTGGCGTTTTTTCGCACAGGCACTCGCCTCGTCCCTGGGGGGAGGGGGCTCAAAATCTATTCGAAATACATCGTAGTGCCAAGCCAACGGCCAATGTACGACACTGAGTAGGGAAGGGGCCTCAAAAAAATTTTAAGCCTGTTGCCTTATTTTTTCAAAGTACGCCACTGCATTCTCGTCGTTATGGTTGGTCCACTGAATGGCGTCCAAACAAGTTATATTCTTTATGTAAAAAATAGGGTTTTTTCAGATGGAAAAGGCTTGGAAAAAATTATCTTGATATCATTTTATTTAGATAGACACTAAATTTTGTCTGGCAACTTTTATTATGGATTACATTCGTTAAAGTAACTGAAAATATAAGTTCCACCCGATAACTATTGCATTGACTATTTGCTACAGCATATTCAAACAAGACACGGTGCGCTAACAGACAGAATCAATAGCAACCAACGGGCCTGTTCTCCAGGGGTGGCGCCAGAGGGGTGACCGGGGGAGGGGACAGAGCCCCCGTCGGGGATGCTGTGCCCCCCATCGGGGAAATTTTTATACGGGGTATTCAACTGCAGTTCATAAATAATAATCTGGCGAAAATTTGAGCCCAATTTCATTAAACTCGTCCCGCCCTACAGCAGGACGTTCCCCTTGTCGGGCAAATTTTAGCGCCGTTCCTGCTGTTCTCCCCTTGACTTTCTCGCTTACTTCGCTAATATGACCAGCTTTGTGCTTAGTAAGGAGGGTAGAGTAGCTTTTATAAAGAGGATAGAATGGCTTTAATAAAGAGGGTAGAGTGGCTTTTGGTCAGTCAAACAGTCACGGCCGGGCGCGAATGAAAACGGGGTTGGTGCAAGATTGACTTGCTGGGCTGTGAAAGAAATTTTGTGCAACAAAATAATTTATTGCATTTTGCTATATATCATATTGCACAATTTGGTATAGTAGGGACTTAAGGAGTGCATGAAAATTATAAATAATTAAATTATTTTATAAAAGGTTTTTTCAATTGCACAAAATACCGTTAATAAATCGAATAACAAAAAAAGAAAAAATGCTTCATAAATTTAAAAAAAAATGAAATTTAGTATGTGACTTACTAGAATAAGATTACTATATGCGATTTTTGTTTCATTTTCTTCGCATTTATTTTATAGTACTGTAATTATTTTATGATGATATTATAAATTCATTGATAATATCATCATAATTTAGTTTTTCGTTACTTCGGATTCGATATATAAGATGGCTAAGGAAGTAAATCGTTCTTGTCTGGGGTTTGTTCTGAAGTCAATTTTTATTATTTTTAGTCTTGAGAAAGGTTTTTCGGCAGATAAGACAGTAATTGTTAACAAAATTTGGACAAAATTCAAATAAATTATTTTTAACACTTTGGAGAATGAGAGGACATTTAAGTCCATTCAAATTAAGGCAATTTTTAAAAAAATAGTCTTGACAGGATTAAGTAAATATTGTGATCCTGGAAAGCAAAACTCGAGGACAAATTTAAATTCATTAAATAAATCGTTGTAATCAATTTTCATTTTGCAAAATCAGTCAGCTGCGCTGACCTTTATGTGTTCGCACCGTTCCAGATCCAGGACTGTTTTATCCAATGGGCTAATTGGGCTATGACCCAGTGGCGCCGTTGATTCAAAGGCGCCTGTAAACTTACTAAACCGCTTTATTTTAATTTTGCACAAAAATTTTTTTAAAAATTTTAGTTGTAAACATATTAGAAATAAAAATATGATTAGGGGTGTAAAGTTTTAACTAAGTGGATCTTAAATGTTATGGTGTGGTGATCCCAGTCAAAGGAGATGAAAGGGATGCATTTACAACTGATTAATTTAGATATGATTAACTTCCATTTATACACTTTATGCATTATTTACACCAATGAATTCTCTAAACAAAATCATCATATCTTTTTCCTCGTCGGCCACCGTCATCAGCTCGCGGTCCACCACCTTCGGTGTCATACGGGGATCTGCCTTGGTCATTCAACTTCGTGTCGTTCAGTCT
The DNA here is from genome assembly GCA_013235015.1 of Araneus ventricosus. Taxonomy (NCBI): domain Eukaryota; kingdom Metazoa; phylum Arthropoda; class Arachnida; order Araneae; family Araneidae; genus Araneus; species Araneus ventricosus. The sequence continues at coordinate 107,170 of BGPR01002693.1, forward strand.
CACCTCTCTTTCCTTCCCCCGTTTTAGCGGGGTCGGAGAAAGTTCGCTTTCTGGCTTGCTGTTTGAAGATGTCACAGGGAGGCTGGAACTAGACTGCCATAGATTTTGTAATGTCACATAAGCATGTATATCTTAAGCTGCTATCACACGGAGAGCCATCGTGCGCTGTTATCTTGAGCGTGAGCACAATGCCACTCTTCAAAAAACTTTGCAGCACGTGACGCATTGAGACAACCGGTCAGACAGGAGTTCGGTATCGGGGAAGGCGAACTACGTCATCGTCGAAGTCACACCCAATTGGTTTGCATTTCCGCTGCTGACGATTTTTTTGTCAGCATCGTGTGCATTTTCAAGCCGGTTGAATACAGCCCACGATTTCAGTCATCTTGTCTGACCGGTCACGTGCTACAAAATTTTTTGCTGAGTGGCATTGTACTCACGCTCAAGATAACAGCACACGATGGCCCTCCGTGTGATAGCAGCTTTATGCTATAAATTAAAATGCATATCTTTGTGTCAATTAAATAAATATTTATCAAAATCCTATTTTGAAAAAGGCGCCGATGTGCAAAAATGGTAAAACTGTCATCACATAACAGGTGACATTTTTACCCAATTATATTAATAATTTGGTATTTTCATTGGGCTATAGTGGCTGAAATCCCTAGTTAAAGTTCTGGTGGGGCGCCAAATTAATCCAGCCTAGAGCGCTCACATTTGTTAAGACGGCCCTATCAGACCCTCCCGTGCCGGCCTTGGAAGCACTTCTTCCCTTTGACCAATTTAGTCCAAAATATGACCCAGATCTACAGTTTTGATGTAAAGATCACATACTTAAATTCATTACTCTATTAAGTTATTGCGTTCACACGTGTACATGAAGACGGACGTGCAGATCAACTCTTTAAAACGGATTTGGTCAAAAATGTAATAAAGATCTGCCAATTTGATGATAAAACCATAGCATTTGATCTAGTCAACTTTTTTGAACTAACGTGATGTAAAATAACGTGCAATTAGACAGATATACCGCGTATCTGCTTACTCTATTTCTACAATTTTGGTTTTAATATACATACTTAATTTCTCCCGTCTCATTGTGGCGGGGGTGGTAGGCCTGGGAGGAATGGACGATGTACGTCTGGAGTTTTTTCTTCTGGCAGGGTCACCCAAGGCGTGAAGGCCATTCCGTTATACCCATCTAAAGTATAAAGGCAATGGACAAAGTGAGACTTCTTCCCTCGGGGATCCAAGGTCTAGTGCCAACAGAAGCTGCACTCTCCTCCTTTATCATGAATCGTTCACCTATAGTATTTTCTGTGGGCGAGCGGACTCTTGGACTTGGTCTATCTGAGGACTGGAACAAGTGGAATGAGAAACAACAACAATTTCTCCCGTCTATCTCAGGGGTTCACAACCATTTTTCCCTCGCGTACCTCTTGATTATTCTTTTTGCTTTCGTGCACCCCTATTATCCAACTCCCCCCTTTCCTTCCTCAACCATCCGTCTATGCAAAGAAGTTTTTATCATACAGTATCATTACATCAATAATGTTAAGGTTAGCTGAAGTTAGCTTAAAAGTGAAATGACTCGAAATATTAACATTTGCAGAACTTATTTTTGATTTTACATTTTATTCCATTTGTACAACAGTATTAGTTCAACGCCAAAGCAACTGAAAACAGCTTTTTAATTATTTCGTCTTAACTTATAAGGATATCTAAAAATTACACTTCGTAATAATCAACTATTCAAGTGGAATAGTTATTAAATAGCAAGTAGTCACTTGCAGAAACAAAATTCTCTAGCTTTTTTAATCCCTTATGTTTTATTGTTTCCGCCATTATCAACTTTGATTTCGCGTACCCCCAAATGGGGGTACAGGAGCTAGACCATAGGTTGAGAATCTCTAGTCTAGCTTGTTCAGTTTTTGAGTTATCGTATTCACACAGACAGACAGCCTTAGTTCCAAAAATGTTTTCTCGGACCCAGGGATGACTAAATTATGAGGATTCAACAGAATCTGGAGACTGGATTTTTTGACTATTACAATGCTTTCTCTTTATACCCGTATCCTTTCTCTCAGGGCTGGATTATTAAATAGGCAAAGTAGGCCAACTGCCTATGGGCTCCGCAACTTTAAAGGGCCCGAGGCCTCGATAATATTTTTCTTATGCGGTATTTTCAGGATTATCTAATTTTATGCTTTCATTTAATTTACAAGGATCATGTACTTGAGCATATTAAAATTAAAATCAACTATCGTTTAAAACAATATTCTCGTGATTTTTTCCTCCGTGTTTTGAAAGTCGACTGCAGATTAGTGTGGTCCATTATTTTCCCAGTTGCGTGATTGACTCACTAGTCAACAGCCTTGGCAAACTTTGTATTTGATATTTAGAATGCGATAAATACGTTTTGTAACTTTTGTCTTTAGAATTTTGTTTAAAATTACTTTAAATTGTTTTTAAAGGCGAGACACTGAAACCGCCTCTCTTGAAAATCATCCGCAATTAAATGCTTTGTTATTATAGTCATTATATGTGTTACTCAAGAACTGTTTTTATAGAGATTAAATTAAACTTAATAAAAAAGTACCTGTTTTTGGAAGTTGTGAGGAAAAAGAGGGTGGGGTGGGAATTTGCATTGCCTAAGGGTCCCTGCACAGATTAATCCGGCCCTGCTTACCTGAAATTTATCTTACTTGATTTTATCATCTAACCTTGTTAGGCGCTGCATAACCGAAACTTGCTCTTGTGCCATTAAACATCAAATTCTATTCCATTCCGGCCCTGCTTTCTCTTTGTCTTTGCATGCGAGAAAGTAAAGAAAAGAGAAAATCTTCTTCTTGATAAAACGAACACTGAGCTTAAAAGTATTCCTTAACTCCGTATTTCAAAGTGATTCGCGATGCAGGACGCATATTTACGGATCCTACATAGTAGGGAATGAGGTCGCTTCTCATTGGCTATCAGCGTCACGTGACTTGACTTGTTTCTTAATGACGTCGTGAAGCTAAAGAGTACTTACCATTGCTGAAAGTTCGCCCTTTATTTGTTTTATTCTAAAGAAGTAGACTTCATTTGCTTGAGAAACACCCAAATAATCATAATTAGAAAGTAGTTTTGATTTTTCCATGATGCGATTGTGGGAGACAAAATAATAGTTAAAATCCCGCCTAATCGTATTGCTACGACATCATTAAGGAGCAAGCCAGGTCACGTGACGCTGAGAGCCAATGAGAAGCGACTTCATTCCCTACTATGTAGGATCCGTAAATATGCATGCAGGACGAATCAGACGAGCTCTTTCACAGTCGTATAAAAGAAGCAACTAGAAGCGAATTTAATTCTGTTGGCTGCTTGTTTAATTAATTGCTTAATGTAGTCATTCATAAGGCTATTTTTAAGACACAAAACAAACATTTATTAAATGAGGGGAAAAAATACATCTTGTAACTTATTCATCAGCGTACATAACGTAACTTACGCTTTACCTCACTAGTTTTAAATCAAAATTAAAAAACAAGATAACATCTAGCTGTTGCCATTCATCTGAAGACATATTCTCTAATATCAATAAAAGAATTACATTCATGCTCTTGTGAGCCATAAATAAAATATACTTTCTGTTCAAACACAAAACGCCTCAGCGAGAAAAAGACGCTGGGGACTCAAAAGTGTTTGGACATACTTTAGAGTAGGTCAGACAAACAGAAACAACTCATTTCTGCTACATCTCATGGGGTTACAACAAACACGGTCACAGAGGTCCTTTGCCCGTGAATTTAGTAAAAAAAAAGAAGCAAAACCAGATACAATGTATGACACAGGTTTAATGGAATTCGCAATACAACAGTTGCGAACAAAAACAACATTACAAATTGTACGCAACATGAGAGATACAATGGCAAATGAGACGCATTATCAACAACAAACCCTTGGTGTATTTAAAGTAAATGTTCAAAGGCATTTCGTCCAGAACGATACAGGCCTAGCAAGTTGTTCAACAGGTAACTGTGCTATTGTGCTATAAAGAATTTGTATTCCACTAAGCCTGTGTGTTGTATATATTATCTGGTGTACCCTTTTCTTTTACTGAATTCACTACAAAGACCGGCCTTCTTTCGAGTTTTCTACCCTATGTTTTATTGTAAAATGCGTCCAAAAATGAAGATAACAAATCCAGAATGGTCAAAATGAATACAATAATAATTTGCATCAATTGCCCTTAAAATTTAACTGAATTTACAATTGATATCTAAATAAAAAACAAATTATTTAATTTTAAATGAAATGAATTTTGCTACGTGTTCAGAAATGAAACGAGCACAAAATAAACTTTCTACTAAAAGCTAAAAAGATATAAAAAATAAAAAAATGGAATAAACTTAAATTTAGCGCAGAAGAACGAATGAAAATTTTATAAATCATGCCGAAGATTTAGAAATGAAAGTTACAAGTAAACACTTTTTTAATCAGCTGTGAGCTTAATTTTTACACACATGGATTAATTTTATAATTAAAATGTTATCGCGAAAGAACTTTTTTCATTCCAAGATTCTACATGCCGAGAATCGTTCTTTTTTTTCGTAATGTTTCAACGACTAATTTTAGAATGTTTTTATGACATAATCAAACAAGGTGTCTAATTTGTATTAAAAACAAATTTACTTATAGAGGAAAACGTATTGCTCTTGCAATATAGAGTGAAAGAAAGATGAAAGTCCATTCATTAATTTCTTGCTGATTCAAATGTTTTTCAAAGAAAGATCAAAGTTCATTCATTAATTTCTTGCTGATTCAAATGTTTTGCACTTGGATAATTTGAACCATGCAACTTATTGTACATCATATAATATGTTACTCATTTACACAACTGGTTATGTCTTATAGTCTATAATTACCTAAAAAATGCCCGAAATATTTTTAAAGGATCGAAAGTTTTTAAATTTTAAAGTCCAGAAAAAGGATAAGAGTTATAAGTAATTAGAGGTCTTTTACAACTTTATTGTAATCCGAGGTAGGCTTTGAGAAAAAAATTAGGACTAAAAATGTTCTAGCTATCTTTACTTTCTGGCAATGGCGTAGTGAGAGTTGAGCAAGGGTGGCATAAATGCCCCGGGTGCCAGTCTTAAGAGACGCCTTGGAGACAAAACAGTAATGCGTGAATGCACTTTTAAAGTAATAAAGGAGCGTATCAATAACATGCCCAGGGCGCTAATTACCATTACTAAACCGCTGATAATGACTGTGGGGGTGCTTGAAAATGATATTATGCCCTGCGTGCCACTTACCCTTGATACGTCACTGCTTTCTCGTACACAAATGATAGAAAGTATTGTAATCGTTAAAAATATTGACCTCGAGATTTTGATAAATCTACACGCTTTAGACCTCTCTGAGTTCAATAAATACATTTTTGGAATTATTTTTCTCTGTAAAAACGGATTGTTCTAGAGCAGAAGTTCCCAACCTGTGGTACGCGAAGGCCCATTTGAGGGTACGCGAAGGACCATTTGGGGGTACGCGAAATCGAAGTTAATAATGGTGGAAACGAGAAAACATAAGGGATTTAAAAAGTTAGAGAATTTAATTTTTCCAAGTGAATACTTACTATTTAATAACTATACCACTTGAAGAGTTGATTATAACGGAGTGTAATTTTTAGATATCCTTATAAGTTAAAACGAAATGATTGCAATACTGGTTTAATTTGCTTTGGCGTTGAACTAATAGCGTTGTAAAAATGGAATAAAATGTAAAATCAAAAATAAGTTCTGCAAATGTTATTAATTCCTGTCATTTCACTTTTAAGCTAGCCTTAAAATAATTGATAAAAACTTCTTTGCATAAACGGATGGTTGGC
>BGPR01002693.1:113138-135418 GCA_013235015.1 Araneus ventricosus
ACGCGAAAACGAAAAGGATAATCAAGGGGTACGCGAGAGAAAAAAAGATTGAGAATCCCTGTTCCAGAAAGATAAAATTTGGCATGTGGTGCTAGCATTACATTTGTAGTTTTTTTGTCAGTTTTGGGGCAATTTCATAGGTATCAAACGGAAGTCTGACTGTTCATGTGCATGTGCCAACGCGTTAACCCAAAAACGCAAAGATCCAGAAGGTTAAAAATTAGTACATAGTTTCTTCATTATAAATGTAGATGGGTTTCAAATTCGCCAATGGGGTAAGCGTCTGTCGGTCTGTGTATTCGTGTGATGACTCCAAAATATAACGAAATGCTTAGTTTGCCAAATGTTACAGTTGGTCTTATACCCTTTTCCCTCATTTCTTCGACTCGTCAACCCTGTTTAGGGTTTTTCTCGTGGAGGTAGGACAGTATAAGTGAAGGAGAAATTAGCAGAGTTCCAGAAACTGGTTTGATCATCGTTTATTTTAAATACATAGCACGTAAGACAAAGACACAGACATAAAAGGACGTTTCACAAGCACAGTTCAAAGTACATCACTGAGCCTCTTAACGGCTCTCCGTGAAAGGAATCATGAGATATATATGACGTCACACAGTGACGTATTGCATCATGACATCATCACAATAGCTTGTAATTGGTTAGAAGACTGAATGAGGAGACTGAAGGAAAGTTAACTGCGTATAATTTCCAACAATAAGCCATGCCGATAGTTCAAGGGCTATTTGCTCAAAATTGGCTGGCTATAGTGCTTTTATATTTAAATAGATGAGCACCCTAAAAATGTACTATTAATATACCAAATTTCATCCCGAACGAATTTCCCAAGTCGTGCCCTCCCCTTCTAAATAACCCAAATCTTTTTGGAACTGACGCACAAATCTGGCAAATTAAAACTTTTCTTTTTAACTTTTATTCCTTTTATTTTTTATGAAATTTTCGTTTCTTTGTTTCATTATTTTGCTTTCCGTGACGTTTCTATGTTTTTTCATGTCTTGCGTATTTATTTTTTTTATAATTTTTTTTGTTCCTGTTACATGCATTTTCTTAATAAAAATTAAATTTCACCTTCATCCATCCAAACCGGAAAGAGGCTAAACGGTTCTGAATACGGAGATATAACATACCATAACATCACTCCATGCCCCTGCAACTATAACCATATGGTTATTTAAGCAGTGACGTGGTCATGAAGTGGAAGAGAAATCACAACACCCGAGGGGGTGACCTCTCTTAAAACTTGACAATTCTCTACACCGCTGCCTAATTAAAAACGCAACAAGTCTACAGGAGCATAAGGAAGGATTGCTATTGTGCTATACATTAAAAAAATATTTTGGAAACACGGGAAAATAAAACCTTGAAAAACACAAAATTACACAGTTATACATGAAATAGCTGGAAAATAATAAAAACAAAATGCAATGGAAAAACTATACGAAGAATAAAAAATACATTAAAAAACAGAAAATGAAAGGAAAAAGATGAAAAACAAATTAATACAGTAATAAAAATAACATAAAAATGTACACAAGAACAGAGATATGGGCCGCACAGTATTTTAAAAAGTTTGATTTTGAAGAGGAGTTAACTGATGGAACTCTATTTGAAGGAGAAACACGGAGGATCTTGGAAGAAAGTCCTGAAACAACGACAAAGCTGTTCTGAGTTCATTAGGGGATGATGGGCTGAAGAGGAGGCTGTTGAACTGGCGAAACGGGACATTCCATCTCCAAAGGAAAGGATGGAGTGATGAAGACGCATGAAGGAAAGTTGAAGTTTGGTTGGATTTAATTTCCCTCATCGATGGAGGAAGAGGTTGTTCGGTTGCTGAAGCTGCTAATTAATAAAATGTTGGCCAAGAATGTGGGAATCGGACGAAAGCACTGGACTCAACTGAGAAGACTATTGAAGGAACGAAAAAAAAAAACAATTAATTGGGATCTGGACGGAAAAGACTGGTTTCTCTTTGGAGAAAGTGAAGCAAATTATGTATCTTCCTTCTTGACGTTGAATTGTTGGCTACTCTTCGGAACCATATTCGCTGATGTTGTTGGCTGAGTGGTGCCATATGGTAGGAGGTTGTGAGGAGGCAAACCGTAGCATAATGGATTGGTATAGAGATATAATGTAGAAATCGTCAAGTCCAGAAAAAAAATTTGCAGATGAAAACGATTATAAGAAATATAAATTTTCTGATGCTGTTTTGAATGTTCTAATATGTAACTTCTTCCCAGACAAAATCTACAGGAGTGGTCAATGAATACGACAAACCTAGATTTTCTCATATTTTATATACGAAGCTGTCGCAATCAACTAAAGAATGGTGTTATACAATGCAACCTTTTAACAGCGGCTATCTTCCTTTCCTAGGAAAACTGGCGCGCAGAGGGGTGGACACGCTAAAGGGATTTCGTATTTGGAAGAACAAAACGCATATTTAAACAGGACCTAATTCGTTCTTTCTAATAAAGCGAATTTTAAGAATCATCTATAAAAAGTACTTGGAAACTTTTTAATTTCTTTTGCAAGAAGACACTTTCTGGTGGTGTTTCTGATGTTCGTGATTTTTTTTTGTTGTTCTTTCTTTGCTCCTTTTTTACTTTCTAGCATACGAAGTATACAAAGAGAAAGTATTGTAATCGTCAAAAAATTCGAACTCGAGATTTTAACTTTTCCACGTTTTAGACCTCCTTTAGTCCGAAAAACACAATTTTGGAATTATGGCTGTCTGTCTGTGAACACGATAACTCAAAAACTATTTGAGCTAAGGGATGAAATTCGGTATGTGATCTTGACTAATCATTTGTAGGCTGCTATCAAATTTTGGACAAAATCCGTCTACGGTAAGTCTGTCTGTCTGTGCGAGTTTATATGAACACTATAACTCAAAAACTTGAATAGATAGATAGATACAATTTGGTACACAGTTTTATCTTCAGTAATGTAGGTCGGTATAAAAGTTTGGGCCAAATCCGTCAAAGGGTTGACTGTCTTTCGAACTGTATAATCGCATACTTGTAAAAATTATATCTCCTAACCCTTTGGCTAAGATAAATAAAAATTGGTATGACGGTTGCTAACATTAATTATAGATTTGTGCCCAAATTTCGTTTCAATCGGTTAAAAAAAAAGGCGTTCAAATTGCATATACAGTTTTTTTACTGCGCATGCGCAAGCTATTCAGCGATAGCGGACGAGGTAATTTTCTCCTGTTTTCTTTTCGCTCGCTCGCGCCCGTCCTCGGATTAGCGGAGCTTGCTAGAGTGTGATAGAAAATACATATTGTTAAGTTTTAATACATACGCATCTCTTCGAATTTTCTATCCACGCAGGGGGAAGGGAAATGACAAACGTTTGAGAAGCATACGAGAAAGTTTAGGGAAGGCCACTCACGCGGGTTATTAATAAAGATTCAAGGTCAGAGAGGCGAACGGAATGTACTTCATTGAAGTTGATTTTGTAACCAACTTGACCTCTCAGAAGGGTTTCAGTGACCGTTAATTGAGGCTATTTTAACATTATGTCGATGGGCTCCAAACAAGTGATCATTCATAGGAATGACCGCTAAGCAAGAGTGTCAGCTTAGAGAATTTTATTGTAGCAAAAACGGTGATGCAATTACGCATCCCTTTTGCAACCCGATCAGAATTCAATTCTTTTCTGTTACGATTTCATATTCAATCTGTAATCGCGCATGCATCGCATCAATTACTCATCCACTTCCTGTTTCATTATTTAGTGTATGATGTAATGTTCTATTTTTAGAAGCGCGCTCTTCTCTTATTGGTTAATATTTACCTTCAATGTACATATACCTCTGCTTTTGTATATAATAAATCATTCTTTCTCTTGCTTCGATCCACGGCTGATGAATTTTACTTTAACATTTTCAACACTATGTTTGCCCAATTTAAATTTATAACTTCTTCAACGTAAAAAACGTAAATGGTATGTTTGCATTGGCTACTTGTGTTAAAATATAGTAAAATATTTCCAAATTTTTCAGTTAGCTTCAGAAATTCATCGTCGGAAAAACCGTAAATATAAAGCTTTCATCTGTAAATATTATCGTCACCAATCTGTGAACTAAGTGGAAAAAAATGATAGCAAAATATATAGTGATGTTATTTGTTTTAATCAAAGTCTGGGAAAATTCTTTTTTTTTTCGCTGGATGTAAGTGAGGAATAATCTTTTCCGGTCTAACTTTCTTCCTACTTTCCATAATGGTATGTGAAGGCGCCTCCGGCAAAGTTGCGGAAAGTTTCAGAAAGTATTTTTTGCATTACGCTAAATCGAATTCTAAAGTTAAGCTCGCATTTTTATCAGATAAGGAAAATTCCAGTGAATCATAGTCACCGGAAAGTAAAGTATGATCGAATTTCGGTAACCGAAGAAAAAGCAAACGGACTTTTTGAATTCACTCGATTTCCGTTCATTTTTTTTTTATCTTCGTTTGCTTTGAACTGAATGATAAAAATAAAAAAGTAAATATAAAAATAATCCGAGACTATATTTATTGATTCAGATAGTCGAAGCTATACAGAAAAATAAAATTTCGTTACTGTATTTTTTGCATGCATTTCTATGTTCTTTAAATATTTTCTCTTTCACTGTTCAACATCAATCTATACTTATAATCTATACTTATAAAAGGCAATGTTTGTGTGTGCGTGCGATGTCCAGATGAATCTATCGCACTTACAGCCATGAAATTTGGCGCACAGGTTGCCATAATGGTGACTCAATGCACCTTAAAGCCGGAATTTTAAAATTTAATCTAGAAAATTTTTTATTTAATGTTTTTTGTTGTTTTGGGTCATTTTCGGCACGTTTACGGCTGTAGTATCTTTTCTAATGATAGTTGAAAAAGAATCAAAACACCATTGGATAGAACAAACAATTTTCTTTCTAATGAAATAATAATTTACTGAATTGTGAGAAATTTAACAAAATAGTCAGTTTTGCCATCGAAATTTTATTTTCGTTTTTAAATTTGCTGCATCTGACGTTCTAATAACTTTATTATTTTCTATTTTTTTCAGCTTATAACTGGAACGGTTCTGTCGGATTTAAAACAATAACGGTTAAAATATCTTTCCCCATTTTTTAATTAATTTTTTCCTGGTCAGTTGAATGATATTTTTCCTCTCACGAGCTTCCTCCCGCGACACTTCTCCGGAACGTTGCTGGCAATTCCATTGGCTGACGGGGCAGAGCGCAGGTGATGTCATAACCTTCAACTGAAGGACTTACTATAATTATTTTCGGATATTTTGCTTGCTGTATAATAATCATTTTCACGTTGCAATTTTTAAATATTGTTTCAGATTAACGTACTCTGTATTGTTTTTCTACAGTTGAAATGTCATTATCGCGAAGAAAAATAAGCGGGAAATTAATAATGTGACAGTCACATTTTGTCTCGCCCTCCTGCCGATGGATGGCGCTGCAAGGACTTCGCAATCTGAAGCAGGATAGGCAGAGTGACTTGACTGTTCGTGCGAGAACGATGGCTTTTCCCTTTCACGGGGACGGACAAGTCTCGCCATTCTTAGCGAGTTGTATAATGCAGTGTAATCTTAGGTAATCCAGAATAACTCTATGTGGAAAATGTGCGAACAATAAATTTAAATTTAATTCAACTATGGCCCAGCTTTATTTTAACCGTACTTTTCACTTCCTGTAAACTAGCCGGAAATGGAGGTTAAAATAATGTGCATCTTTTGCTTTGTTTTCAGAACTTTTTCATGTCATTGTGGGCGTTTTTTCTTGTTGAAGTCCTGATTCCACGGGGAACGCCGTGGGCGAACTGCTAGTAAACTATAGTTATGACGTCAAAAGTTATAATACTGTATTAAAAATGGTCATAAATGTTAAAAATCATGATATTATATTTTATATCCAAAAATTATAATATTCTTTTTTAAAAATGGTCATTAATAATAAAAGATTTGATACTGTATTAAAAAAAGGCAATTTAAGAATTAAACTATGATCTAGCAACTTCGTTTAAAGATCCCGAGTCTAGGAATTTTAGACGATTTTTCTCCAGAAAGGTTTGAAAGCCAATGAGTAAGATGAGTGCATTTCCGGAGTTCTTTGTTAGTAGGGTTAATATAATTAATTATCCCTCCATTTTTCACTTCACCCCTACTTTGAAGAAATCATCTCCGGCTGGCGCATATGCAAAAGCGAGGAGGGTTTCCGAATCTGAGAATAATCAGTATAACATTGTTATCTCTAAATCATCATCATTAAAAACTGAAATTTCCTTTGAAGCTGGATCATTGATATCGCATTAAAAATTGCCGTTTACATTAAAAATTATATTTCATTAAAATTGGAGGTTTATATTAAAAACTAATATTGCATTAGTCAGACATTTATGTTAACAATTTTGACATTGCAGTAAAAAAAATGACCGTTTAAAAATTAATTCAAACAGTGGAACTGGAAATTGGGTTAAAAAATCATTGGTTTACAGATTGAGAGTAAATGAAATATGAAAATTTCCTCTAAAACCAAGGATTCTGCTACACAGTGGCGGCTCGTGAGCTCAGAAACGAGGAGGGCTGCAAAAAATGTTCATCGAGAGAATACAATTTTAAAAGCTACTTTATCTCCAAGTAGGCCAAATTTTTTAATTCCAAATCCAGATGTGAAATTTCTTGCTTTTCAAACAAATTATCAGCTTATGACATTTTCTGCTAGTTTTACTAACAAAAATTAAAGTGAATGTTGATGTGACGATTCCTCTGGCGAAAATATATACATATATGTAATAATCTCGCTTAATTTTATTTCAAATTCTAATATTATATATTTTAAAGTCTTAATGTATTCCAAAATCACTTTTCTTAAACTCCAGTTTCGTTCTATTTCCCGCTCTGGAGGTATATTAAATCTCTCGTTTTGGCATATTTATTACTAAAATAATATTTTAATCGTTTCCATGCGCACACAACTCGCGAAATAAGCGACTTATAGTCGCCATGCATTTTCCCTAAAACACTTACGTAATATACTAAAAATAGCTATTATTCCCTTCACTTTGATCACGTGTCAATATGTTATTCCCTTATACGAGAGAATACAGGGATTTTACACTTCACTTTCTCTTGTAATCTAAACAGGAGAGGGACGTATATCCACCATTCTCCTATTGATAATAAAATAAGAGGTAGTTTTGCTCGGCCTGTTTATTTTCAACAACTACAATCACGGATACCTTATATATATAATTATCGGAGCTCCACATATACACATCCCTCCTTTCCCAGTTCACTACTCCAAATACTCTTAAAATTTGAAAGTTTTAGAAGAGTATTATTTGCTTGAATCTGCCGTCGCAACACGAACCGAAAGCGAAACTCAGAAACAGCCAACGAGATTGCAACTTATGTGAGAGTGATTAAAAAAAGAAAAATACAGTATATTCTCTATTAACCGTGCGCGGATTATCCGGTTTGCGGATTATCCGTGCTCATTCCAGACTCATAAAAAATTTAAAGATAAACATTTTCCCGCTTATCATGCATGTAAAATAGATGTTGATGTTCGATTGAGAGATTCATTCCGTGAAACTAGTGAGCCGCGACGGCGGAGGCTAAAGAATAGATTTTTCTTTCTTCCTTCACGGTTCAACCCCTAATTTTCCGATAAATGAATCATCCACTTCCTGCTAATTCATTCTCGTACGAACAGGCTTTTCCTGACACGTCATTCTTTAACTTCTTCGTCCTCTTTCACTTTCGCACATGTTCCTTTAGTTTTTGCGTCTTGTTTATCGCCAGTTAGTAGTGTGAAATTTTTTACTGTAAAAAATGAGTGGTGTGAAATGAAAACGAAATGTTTTAAATGTTAAACAAAAATTGGGAATCCTTCAAAAACTTGATAATGGAGAATCAGCTAGTCCTGATGCAGAAGATGTGCTAAATGAGGGAAGTACAATTTCTCATTCTGCTGCTCTACAATCTGTGGAAACTTTGTTAGGTTATAAGGGACAAAGAGGATTTGATTACGGTGACATTACTGCGGTTCGTAAAATGTGTGTCGGTATACGACAAGAGATGAACAAAGAGTAGAAGCAAAGACGTATTACAGATTTTTTTCAAGCAGTAAATGTTAAAAGGAAAATTCCTAGTTTGATGTTATACAGTATGCAAATGTAAGTAATTTTTATTTTTTTTGTACTGATGTTGATTTTTTCTTTAATAAAAAGGATATTTCCGGATTATCCGTGTTTTTCTATTGTCCGTGCTATTCCTACCGGTGATTAACCCGGATGATCGGGAGTGCATTGTATATTAAAAAGGTCATCTTTCTTTTGTTCAGTTGGCTCCGTGCGAGCCAGAGCTGTGTTGACTTTCAGCCCGTCTAAGTTAAAGGAAGAAAGAATTGCTTTTTCCATCCGGATTTTCTGCTCAGTGAACGGATTTCGGGAGGCAAATTATTTTGCAGCTCAGACCTGCGTCTCTCTTCGTTTGGATTCATTTTATGAATTTTTTTTCCAATTTTTTATTACTTTTTTGCATTTTTGTGAGTCATTGTACTCTGAGCGCGGAAAAGTAAGCAAATAAGATTAAAAACGAAAAATGCAAGTTTAAAAAATAATTTCCGGTGGTGCTGAAGCTCTGCAGCTCTAGCGGTCGAGCCGCCGCTGCTGTTACAGTAACTGTTCCATTTTCAAGTCATTAGAAAACTTGCATTTTTCTTCGTCCTCCCGTGAAGTCACCTAGTCTTGATTCCTCACAAGAAATAAATCTAGTCATTACATATAGAGACATAAAAAATTGAGGTGAACGAAAATATCAATGCAGAGAATAGAGAACAGGCTGATTTATCATGGTGATCTATCATGGCTGATCTATCATGGTGAGTTATACAGGACATGCCAAAAAAGTGGAACAAGCATTTATTTCCTTAAATATTGCACCTAGACATATACTTCCAATTACAAAGTTTATTAAATAAGGTAGGAATTTGTGTGAAAACACTTTTGCTTCCGTGGAAGTAAAAAATAATAAAGTTAAGAAAATTAAATTTTTTTAAGTTCCCTATAAAGCATAAGTGCCAATGAGTAAAATGTTGCTCTTACACTCATCTATGTATAAACTAAGTTTCACGATTCTATCTGCAAAACTTGCAGAGATATATTAATTTTTAAATTTAAAGGGCTTCTTACAAATTTATATGGAGATGTTTATTGCAGAAATGCAGATTTCTTCAACATAGAAAAACTACGAAATGCAAATATTTGTCTAGTAGTACATCATCCAATCATTATGGATTGGAAAAAAATGTCAATGACGTATGTTGTTACTCAGTTTCATTGGCAGATAGCTGCAACCATAAACTTGATAAAGAATGAAAGTCCAACGTGAGAAAATAAAATTTAACAGAAAACATGAAAATAACCTAATATCGGACAAGAATATTAAATTATTTGCTTCAACGTTGTGCATATTATTAAGTTTTGCCTAAAGGCAGTGGTGACTCGTCCTCTAGGGTTGCAGAGTTGCAGAACTCACTAAAATTATTATAAACATTCGTATTTTCGTTTTCATTCTTATTTTCTCACTTCTCCACTCTGAGAGTTCGATTGCCAACGAAAAAATATAAAAATGAGAAAAGAAGACTGGAAATGAATGAAAATTAATACAGACATAGGATGGGGCTGCACACCAAATAGATTAGGAAAGAACCAAATTTCGCTCATTAAGTACAGCTAAGTGACATAATGAGAAAAGGCGAATTGCTGTCCTTTCTGCCTTTGAACTTAGCCATAACTGGATTTTCGGATGCTCCTGTTTGTCGCTAAGCTAACTAATGTCCTTTTTTTTCTTCAGTTTCACCCAATGTTCGCCTTTGCGCTCTTGATTTGTTTTTCTTCAATTTCTCTTTCATTGGCTTATTTTAGGTTTTTGATTCGCTTTCATGTTGCCTCAACTGGAACTTAGCAGGTTACTACGTAATTGTTGTTAAAAGTCACTCACCGGAAAAAGATACGGCTGTAATTTTCTAAAATACAATTCAGATAATTACGACTACAAGTTTGAACTATTTAAAAGTAATTTTTGAAAAATTGTATTTCAATTGAATTCTAGTAATATTTTTATACAACTTCTTGTTTCAAAGCAGGTGGGCTGTCACTGCTTATATATTACCGTGGATATTTTTCGGAGATGCACAAGATGAAATATTTTGTAAATACTTCAATTAAGGTATTATTTGACTATTTTTTAGATTTAATAAGAGTTAATTACTACATTGTTATTTCCTAATGCCGCCCTTTTAATAACTTATTGAAATACGTATATTATCCCTCAACTGTGCATCGAAGGATTGCATCAAACAGCAGTGAGAGGCATGGAAAAGTGGTCTAGGTCAATAAATTTGTCTTCTTATATCTGAGTAAGTTTTGTATGTAGAAGCGTGAAAGTTTGTATGTGAATAAATGAATGAATGAGAGAAAATCATTTTACTAATTGATGTTTTTGCAGTACGGGGGCCGTATAAAAACTTAATTTTTGTAATTTTTTATTTTCAGTCCCCTTTGAAGTCAAAATATTTTCATACAAATTCGTACCTTATTTGATGAAATGGAAGTATATGTCTAGGATACCAACATCTAACGGCACACTGTTTTACGTTGTGGCATCAAGTTCTTTTTCTTCTAACAAGATCCGCAACAGATTCCAAAATAATGTGATGTGTATCACGTGATCAAGAATTGATCCCCATAAAGACTAGATATTATTCGGGCTCGCTGTTTGACATGTAAACTCATGTTTTTACTATTCACTATGTCAGCTAAACGTCCTGTTGGCTAAATGTCTTGTAAGCTAAGTGGATGTCAAATACGTCTCGTAGATACCAAAATATTCAACACATAGTGGTTCGGGAATGTAATGCAGATATATGCTCTAAATGTTAATAATGCAATATTTCCCCAGATGCGTTAATGATTATTCTTCGAAGATATTTATTAAATAACTCGTTTTAATACATCACTGTGTTCCATCACTCTATACTTTATTTCTTCCCATCCCATTAAACAGTCTTGAGATAGTTTTGTTTATGTCATATCTCCCAAATCATCCTTTCGCGCAAAGAAGTTTTGATTAACATTGAAAAGGGTTTTTATATTGTACTAGCAGTACGCGCACGGCGTTGCCCGTTGAATCAGGATTTCAACAAAATAAAAAAAAGCCCACATACAATTGCATAAATGAAAGTTTTAAAAACGAAATCAAAACAGAAATATATATATATAATTGAGTTTGTCCGCTTCTCTTTCCTCTCGATCGAGTACCGTTAATCCAAAACAATGTTAAAAAATTACAATGTGATATTTTTTACACAGCAAACAAAGTATGAAAGACAAAGAAATAAGTTAACGCGAAAGTTATGACGTCACCCTGCCCTGTCAGCCAATGAAATTGCCCGCAACGTTCCGAAGAGCTGTCGCGGAAGGAAGCCGCTAGAGGAAAAATATCTTTCAACTACCAGGAAAAAATTAATTTAAAAAAAACGGGAAAAGATATTTTAACCATTCTTGTTTTAAATCCGACAGAACCGTTGCAGTTATAAGCTGAAAAATTTTGAAAATGATATCTTTATTAGAACATCGGATGCAAGAGTTTTAAGGATTCCAGAAAATTTTATTTTTGAAAAGTGACTATTTTTTAAAAAATCCCCAAAATTCAGTAAATTACGTTAGAAGCTCAAAACTAACTTCATTAGAACGGAAATCGCGTTATCTTTCCGATGGTGCATCTATTTTTGTCGTACAATTATTCGAAACCATTCTATTGAGAAATTAGCGCGAAAAATCAACCAAAACGACATAAAACATTGAATAAAAAATTTTCTAGATTAAATTTTAAAATTTCGGCATCGAGGTGCATTCAGTCACCATTACGACTACCTGTGTGCCAAATTTCATGGCTGTAAGTGCGATAGATTCGTCTGGGCATCGCAGACAAACACACACACACAACACGCACACAAACATTGCCTTTTATAAGTATAGATAGTTTATTCTCGGATTCCGAAACCCTCCACGCTTTTGCGCATACGCCATTCGGAGTTATTTTCATCAAAATAGGGGTAAAGTGAAGAATGGAAGGGGAGGTGTATACATTTTACTTAGCGTGATCTAACAAAGAATTCCGGAAATGCGCTCATATGACATTGCCTGACACCCCTTTCCCGTGCAAGATCGTCCAAAACTGGTAGTTTCGGGATATTAAAACGAACAATAGTATTAGTTCCGCTTCGTAACAAGCGAATACAATATTGAAATAATTTCCCATTAACTTATGATGAAAGCTAATAATTGCTTGTCATACTGATCAACTATACAATTGGAAGACAATTACAATACAACTTTATACAATTAGGCTCAAATGAAGATAGACATAATCTCATGTCTTGAGCTGAGTGAGGCTTACTGCTATATTTATTATACGCATAAGACCAGTGTGCTCTTTTCCAAAGTTCTGTGTTCGTAGAAGGTATTAAATATTTTTTGCTTTAACATCAAGTTCTTGGTACTTTTTTTTCACTGCTACCTAGTAAGCCTAGACTCGGATATCTTTCATTTTTTTACACGAACTTGGGGGGCTAGCAAAATTCTATAACAATTTTCTTCAATTTAAAGTATCTGCACATGTTCGGAGACCATTTTGAAAAATATCATTAAAATAAATATTGTAATTACATTTTATGATCATTATTACATAAAAACTTCAATTTAAGCAATAAATCTTTCAGAGATTTTTTTAAAAGTGAAAATTTAGAGTGAAATTGAACAAAAATTTGCAAAAACGCTTGACACGGTAAGACAAAATTATATGGATAAAATTGCAAATAAATTATATTGGGACACTTTAAATATGTTTGTTTAAAGAATGTACGAGAATCTAATCAGAATTTTCAAAAATAAACTTTTTATTAGTTTTTGAAGTGAATAATACAGAATTTTCCTACTATTTACACAACTGTCAACACAATAACAGGCTATAAGATTCAAAATTATGATGCATTTTGGATTATTTTAGTATATACACTATAGAATGGCATACGAAATCTATATACCAAGTTTGAAAGGTGTATCACAAAACAATTTTGAGAAATCATGTTACAGGAATGAGAATTAGTGAAATTATCAGCTTTGAGAAAAACACGTTTAATCTTTATAAATCCGCGTTTATCTTTTGTGTTTTCCTACATTAACAACATTACTTTCGCGTATTCCTACTGGTCCGCTACGTACACCCCGTCCCCCCAGTAGTACGTGTATCATAGGTTGGGACCTCTGTTCAATTCCCGCATACACAACATTGGGGGCATTATCGAATTACCCTCCAATAAATATGCCGAAAATACCAAAGTATTGCCTGAAAGCCGATAATCAAGTTGATGGAAACTCTCTCCTTGATGAACATCCTGAAAAATCGTCCACTGGGGGAAAAGGAAACAAAAGACGGGGGAAAATGCCGTGGAATTTCCATTGTGTCTCTCATAATGGTGACCGCAGAAAGAGATGAGGACTTTTCCCCGTCTTTAGTTCGAAAGATTTTTGTCGACGTCCGGACAAAGAAGCAAAACTTTTAGGGCATAACTAGAACAAAACAGAGGGATTCCAACAAGTGAAAGACCTCCATTCGGCATTACTTAAGGTTATAACATTGCCTGGTTTGTGTCGTAGAAGACAAAGAATGTTAATTCGCAGCTGCAAGTACATGTGAAAGTATGAAAGCAACGATTATATGAAGGTATGTAGCGTAAGATATATAAAGTTTTTAAACGCAGAATATGTGAAATTAAACGTCTCTAAAACTTCATGTTTTAAATAAAGGTGATTCAGAATTTAACGTAGGGGAGAGGGGTAAAACCATGTATCTTGGTTCTGGCGCTATTATTTCTCCTTTCTAGTGTACAGATTCTGAATTACACTCTACTGATCAAGAAGAAAGAATGGTCATAAATGCCGTGTTGTTGTTGAATTCACTTCGTCTGTGAAGGTTTATTTGTTTTATGACATCAACTGTTTTTTGTTTTTAAGCTATCCTTACTTATTGACCATTACAATAACTATATTTTAGTCCAGCTTGTTATATGTTGACTCAGGATTTGTATCCTAAACAATAAAGTCAAATAATGTCCTAAAATTATATTTTGTTATAAAATCTTAAATATTTGTTTCTCTAAGCATATGTATACACATACAAAAAAACTTACAAAACTTTTTCTAGTTTCATCGGTACAGGCTGTCCTAAAAATAGGATAGGTACAATCCACTGCTACTCGTTTTTACTTATGTGGAATGGGAGAAAGCATATGAAGCGTAGTCCAGCGTTTCATTTTTTAAAGATAGTTGTTTGTTCTGCTCCAGAGATTTTTAGCTAGCGTATTTTTTGTCAGTTTTCTGGTTTTTTATAATAATATTTTCATTTTTAAGCTTTAGAAAATCTTCATGAACACATTAGTTTTCTGAAAGATGGTTTTCTTGGAATAGAAAGTTCCAAAAAAGACACTGTTAAATGTCTCCGAAAATGAAGCAGGCTCAGATTATCATCATTAAATAGCTGATTGAGCTTCCAAGAAGCTACAAATGCTATTTCAAACGCATTGATAAATAAAGGCCAGTATCATTTTTTTCTTGAATGGAAGTAAAATAAGCTATTGCATGGTTGTCAAACAGGTCAACTTCCTTCTTATATTTATTGTAGTATTTATGTACATTGGTACCTTTACATGTTTTCTGCCGCATGAAAAATTTACATGGTACTTTAAAATACAACCATCAGAATTATTTTCAAAAGAAAACAAAATCAAAGCATACAAAAACGAGAAAAAACAGGTCTGCTTCGATGAATTTCAAAATGCAAACTGACTTCATGAGCTGTTGTTTAAGAATAATTAACTCCCCTCTCCTGCGTGTCTGACACGTGATATGCACCTGTCAGACAGACTGTTAAGTGCCTGTGTTAGTTGTAGAGTAGAAATGTTTGGAGTGTAAAAGAGAAAGAAAGTATTGTATACATTACTAGCTGATGGGTGTTAAGTAGTAGTGGATCGTACCATCGTCCTATATTTAGGACAGTCGAAAATGCAAGGAAAAATTACCTTCTAGATAATTTTTTTGACAATGCTTTTTTACTGGTATAATATTACGGAAATTACCGCAATACATTTATATGTATGTTTCTCTCGGAGTTCAAAACTTTAAAAAACATGCTAGTTGAAAATGTAAATTCTGCAAAAATCGCCATTTCAAAAATTTAATAAAAAATATTCAACGTTAATTTAAGCTTGCGATAAAGGCAAATATATAGTTAAATGACTCTTAAATAATAAATCATCTGTAATTTGAATTAAAATATTCAAAAGAATTTATATAAAGGCCACATATATATGCTGTCCTATTTTTTGGACGATGAGGAAATATGGGTTAAAACATCTCAACAACAGATGAATTTAACTTGTAAATAACTCTGCATTAATAAATTAAGACAGATGAATTACATATATTCCCCAAAATATTCTGGCAAACACATTTAATTTAAACGTGATAAAAATCACTATGTTAATTAATGCTATTTTGAAGTTCTATTTTTAATTCCAAATGATTATTAAAATATTAAAGAACCGTAAATTCAAAATAAACAACGAAGTTTAATTTTTAATGGTTACGAGAACAGACTAAAAATATATCTAGACTAGAAGAAGGAAAAACGCATTTTCTGATTGAACCAACGAAATGTCAAATGTTAATCAGAAACGCTAGCATTCTTTTTTGCTTCTGTGAAACCATTTTTGAAATTCAAAAGACACTTGGAAAAAAGGGAATAAACAGATTAAAAGACGTTATAAAAAAGGAAATTTTTACAACAATTTTTGCTCGAAAAGATATTTATTAAAAACAAGTATTAAAAAAAGACATCAAAAGATAAAAAAGAGATAGAAAGATAGAGAAAGAAAGAAGGAAAAGCCGAAATAAATTCAGTTTATGCCAAAAGAGGCGCTACAATCTGTTGCCAGAATCGAAAGACAGTACGAAGAGCATGACGTGAATGCATATATTCCGCATTTGCAATTCCCGAGAGCGTTTTAGAAGTCTTTCATCAAAAGAAATTGAAAGTGAAAAAGTATAAAAGGAAGTGGAACTTGAAGAAGAAATTACAACAGCAACAAGAGGCAAAATATCTTTTCTCTTGAATAACTGTTTTGTAAGCAGTTTGCCGATTCTGTGCATTCTGAAAAAGTTAAAATGTATATTTGATATAAAGACTTGTTTGCGTTTCGGTGGGCAAAATATTCTAAAACTCTCTTCTTCCATATGTTTTCGCATTTTAATGAAGGTTCTTAAAATAGCACTTTTGTTTAAATTTGCATACAAACCAAAATTTATTTTGGCTATGATATTCCATAATTTCTTTATATTCATTGCTTTTGTCATTTATTCATTAAATGTTATTTATTAATTTAAATTGATTTTTTTTGAAAATTGAACTTAATATACTGTTTAATATTGCTTTAATTTATAAACTCTTTAAAATTTTTGTGTTTAGTTATGATTTGATAGTACTATATTAGTTTCCTACAATACCCATTTCCCTGTATTTTATTGAAAAAGTTGAGTAATATACAATAGGATGTCAGAAATATGTGAATACCTTTGGAGCTACACATTTCTTCGAATATCTTCCGAAAGGCTGAATTGATTTTCCTTGAACTTCGGCTGTGCAAAGAAGAGGTTTAAACTGACAATTTACATTGAAGTTCACGAGGGTATTTAGGGACCGACCAAAAATTGATGAAGACGAAAAGGGATGATGGATCACCCCTGTCACAGAAAGCCGATAATGATTTGCAACTTTCAAATTGTTTTTCAGATGGTTTGAATTAATATACACATTGCTTACATGCATTTTCATAAAAATATCACGTATATTCTGGAAGTTATAAAGGGTTTTCTTAAAAATCCCAAATTTTCCCGGATGATTTTTGCTCATAACATACAGAGTTTTCAACCAAATTATACCAAACTTACAGAATACTCGAAAATAGATAGCGAAGCATTGTATGAAAATATGAAGTAAAAACTTTGAATATTAGAAGAAATATGAGTATGTATAGTAAATGATTTTTATTGCGCACGTGCTAGACCTAGAGTAATTGTTCTTTAATAACTTCAGAGTCAGATATAGAGGGCAACTTATATGAAAATTGCAGTTAAATATCTAAAGATCTCGGCATTTCAAAGAGGTGAATTTCGGTTGCATTGTAAAAGAAGCTAAACTATGAGGGTCCTTGTACAAATTGCTATTTTTTAAAATTTGAATCTTCGAATTGTTATCGTTGAAATGAAATTTAAATAATGTATTTAAATTGTGAGTATACATGGACATTCAGGATATTCCACTTTCATAAAATTTAATATTACTGTTTGAAGATTCAGTTCACGAAAGAGTCCCCTCCCCCACAGGTCTACATTTTATGGTTTTCGCTTTTGTGAGAGAGCCTCGAACCTGGGTGAGAAAACCAGCACTGCTTTTAGAGCGTCCCGGCACTGCTTATTTTGCGACTACACCACTGAGCTTTATGTTTGCAAATAAAGATCAATGGTGTAGTCGCAAGTATTGAAATGTGATCTTTATGTACGCACATAAAGCTTACATATCAATAAAGCAGCGGGAGTGTTCTTCCCTCGCATTTCTCGCATACTCAGCCCTGTGCCGAAACATTGGCCACACGAGGGCGCTGTTGCGCGCGCCTCAGCAATGATAGTTGTTGTAATTTTGTGTCGTTAACGAATGGAAGCCGCGTCGCGGCAATAACGTCTATTTCATTAAACTATATCTTCAAAATACACCGACATGAGTATCCTTTCGTCGTGGTTGTTTCATACTACAAAAACCCCTTGGAATAGCAGTTAACTATCGTTTAATCGCCACATTATGGTGCATCGCCAGGGAATTTGGAATTTTAATTCGTAAACCACTGAACCAAGCATTGTTTCGTCCATTTTTTTTTCGCTGCATGGTGGGGTGAGTAGTTTCGTTTCGTTTCAGTTTCAGTTTCGCTTTGAATACTTTGGCAGTCAAATGACTGAAATTTTGAATTCGGTATTCGTCTAATTTGTTATTTGCTCATATTTGATTTAGTTTATTCGTGAGTGTCGGTGTTTGAAAAGTTGATATAATTTGTTTTCGTTGATTTCGAGAGGTAGTTTTATGTGTTTAATGTAGGTAGATTGTTATATTGGATTCTTGTTTTGAAGGTGCTGAAAATTGTACTAGATTGCATTTAGAATTAGTATTGTCATTTGAATATTCGTTTTGCAATTAGAGTGTTTTTGTTTTTAAAATGGAGGCGGCAAATCAGGCTTTATTAGAAAGAACAAAAAAGACCCGATCTGTTACGAGGTCTATTGTGACAAAACAAACTAATAAATTAGAATCCGAAATAAACAATTCAGTCGATAAAACAATAGTGTATGAGTTATATATGCAATTAATTTCTAAGTTTGAGGAGCTAGTTAAACTCGATAAGGAAATTGAGGGTTTAATAGATATTGATAGTCTGGAAGACGAAATCTTAACTCGCGAAGAATACAGAGATAAATTTATAATTTGGAAAACCCGCGCTGAGCGTTACATAGAATCAGTTTCGAGCATTTCTATTCCAAATTCGGCGGAAACGCAACTGCAAAACGTAACACTTCCTTTAAATAGTTCAGTTAGTTCTGTTTCAACAAATCAACCGCGTTTGCCTAAACTTACGTTAGAATCTTTCTCAGGCAAAGATATCGGTAGTTTTCCCAGTTTTTGGGCTAGATTTAAATCCGCAGTGCATGAAAATTCGAGTTTAAATGATGTTGACAAATTTTCCTATTTAAAATCGGTTGTCACATCTGACGCAGAATTGGCAATACGAGGTTTAACAATAACATCGGAAAATTATGCCAAAGCTGTTAAAATTCTAGAAGACAGATTCGGACGTCAAGAACTTATAGTTGACTATCATATGAATAATTTGTTAAATCTGACCCCAGTCCGGAAATCGTTTGATGTTATCGCCTTAAGAAATTTGTATGATCAATTAGAAGTAAACATTAGGGGACTCGAATCCCTTGGAATCTCTCCCGATTCCTATAGTTGTCTTTTGTTTCCGATAATTATGAAAGCTATTCCTCCTGATTTGGCATTAGAATATAATCGAAAACATGAAAAAAAGCAATCCCAAATCACTGATTTAACGGAATATCTGCGCGATGAAGTTCAAAGTCGAGAGCGCACGAAAGCTTTAGTGAAACAGCATGAGTCACAAATCAAAGGCTCTCACCAGTATTCGAATAAATATTCCGAAAGGGAGACTCAACAAAAAGTTCATTCGCGATTTCCCCCTTCAAATCATAATAAATCGTCTATAAGAGCATCAGCGAACGAACTGCTGACAGCTGCATATTCAAACTGTTTATTTTGCAAAGAGAATACTCATATGTCAGATTTGTGCGAGAATTTATGCGTTCAGCAGAAGAGGGATAAATTAATTAAGGAAAGGAGATGTTTTTTATGCTGTAATAATTCATGCTATGTTAAAAAGTGTAAAAAATCGGTTTGTTCATTCTGTCAAGGTCGTCATGCGCGTGCTATTTGTTTCAAGTTAGAAAATTCTAAAAAACAAAATTCGCATTTAGATTCGGGAGAAAAGCCAATCGATGTTAAAACTACGTCTTCAAATTCTGTGATGGATAATAGAGGTGGAGTTTTGTTGCAATGTGTTAAGGCAGAAATTATCGGTAGCTCTTCAAAGGATAAAATATTTTGTCTTTTTGATAACGGAAGTGAAAAATCATTCATCAAGAAAAATGTGTCACGTAGGTTGGGATTAAAAAACTTGGGTTTAGAAAGGTTAAATATTTACTCGTTCGGATCTAAAACTCCTAAAAAACAAACTTGTCGCAAGGTGGAAGTCAGACTAAGGAATGTATTAAGTGGGGAGGAGACTGTGATTGAGGCAGTGGAAATTGAGGAAATTTCAAGGGCAACACTCAGTCTTCCAAACCAAGATGCATGGAGGGAAATGGAATCGAGGGGATTTAGACTGACATTCAGCTGTAGTGAATCGTCTGAGAGTTGTGAAATTTCGTTGTTAATCGGTTCAGATTTTTATTGGTCTTTAACAAATCGAATAAAAAGACTTGATTCATCATTGGTTGCTGTCGAAACCAGTCTGGGATGGTCTCTTCAGGGCAAGTGCGATGAGCGGAGTGATTGTACTTCGGTACATTTGATTCACAGTGAAGAAGAATCTATTTCGGCTGAGCTAAGAAGGTTTTGGGAAATTGAAAGTCTAGGAATACGTGATAAGGATTCAGTGGCTTTGGGTAATGGAGATGAAGAGATACTTAGTGAGTTTGATAAATCAATTAGTTTCGTAGATGGTAGGTATCGCGTAAGTTTGCCATGAAAACCAGGTATGAGAGAAACTTTACAAAATAATAAAACTGTTGCGCGTAAACGTTTTGAGGGGTTGGTTCGTAGGTTTAAATGTGATCACGAGTTGTTTTGTGAGTATAAGGATGTAATAGATGACTATGTTAGGGAAGGTATAGTAGAGCGTACTTCTTGTGATTCTTTTTCGAATAGGCAGGGATTTTACCTACCCCATCATGCGGTGATACGTAGCGACAAAACCACAAGTCGTCTTCGCATTGTTTTCGATGGTTCAGCTCACGAAGATGGACATTTATCGTTGAACCAAAGTCTATATACGGGACCAAATTTGCATCCCAATATATTTGAACTGCTTTTACGTTTTCGAGAAAATCCTGTAGCATTTACAGCTGATGTGAAATCGGCCTTTCTTCAAATCGAATTGGACGTTCCTGATCGAGATTTCACGCGTTTCTTCTGGACTGATAATTTGAATAATGAGCCCTACGTTTTGAATTTTACGAGAGTTCTCTTTGGACTTAGGCCTAGTCCATACCTTCTTGCGGCAACTTTAAAACATCATTTTGAAAAATACAAAGAGCAGTACTCTCACACATTTGATTTGTTAAATAGCTCTGTGTATGTTGATGACCTCATTGGCGGTCGAAATGATGTTCCGGACGCTCTACGTACTACCTTGGAATGCTTGCAAATATTCAGTGACGCGGGCATGTTACTGCGCAAATGGCGAACCAATTCGAAACAGCTTAATTTGTTATGGCAACAAGAAGGTGTTGAGACAGAATTCTCTGAAACTAGTGCTATTGATCTTAGACCACCGATTAAGGTTTTAGGACTTGCTTGGGATTCAGAAAGAGATTTAATTTATTTCGATCCGAAGGATCTATTGAAATTTATGTCTCGTAGAATAGAATCGAAAAGATTTATTCTGAGTGTGGTTGGACGTATCTTCGACCCTGTCGGAATTCTTGGCCCATTTGTCATCAAACTGAAATGTCTACTTCAGGATCTTTGGACTCTGGGAGTAGACTGGGACTCGGAACTTCCTCCAAAGCTACTCCACAAGTGGCAGCAGTGGAGTAGCGAAGCTGAGGACTTGACTGAGATAAGGATACCACGGTACTATTTAGGTGAACTGGATCAAGAAATTTCGATTTTTGAAATACACTGTTTCTCCGACGCGAGCAAAACAGCTTATGGAACAATATTGTACTTGCGCTTTGTTACTCGTAATAATGAAATCGAGACGAGTTTTATTTGCTCAAAAAGTCGTGTGGCACCGTTGAAGTCATTGACGTTGCCACGACTTGAGTTGACAGCAGCCTTATTGTCAGCTAGGTTGGCCAAACAGGTGTCAACTTGCCTCAAATTCGACGCTAACATATATTATTGGACCGATTCTCTTATTTCGTACTACTGGATACGCGGTGATTCTTCAGGATTCAAACCATACGTCAAAAATCGTGTTGAAGAGATCCAAAAACTCTCTGACCCGAACCGGTGGGGACACTGTCCAGGAAAGGACAACCCTGCTGACCTCCTTTCGCGTGGCACATCTGCTATCAAATTAGTACAAAACGAGCTATGGTGGCACGGCCCCCCTTGGCTTAAACAAACACCCGATCATTGGCCAAATCGTCATCGACCTATTTTAGATTCGGAACTTTGCTCAGAGGAATTGGAGCATCGTTCCATTGTGCATGTGGCAGTTGCACAACAGAGGGAATCTCTTGTCGACATAAATCGATTCAGCAGTCTTAAAACACTTTTGAAAGTAACTGCTTGGG
>BGPR01002693.1:135818-165305 GCA_013235015.1 Araneus ventricosus
TTCAAGATCTGGTTCGCATTTTATTCATAGCACTTTCTCATCCAGATCTTTAGAAAAGTACTATTTTGGGAGTAAGTTCATTTTTCTTCTTATTTACTGTCTAGACGCCATTCTTTGCTTCTATTTGCTCACATTTTTGATGCAAAATACTTAATTTATATCAATAATTTTAAATAGGTTTTAATCAGTTAGCGGTGCATTTATTTCGTAGAAACTGTATATGCTTTTCTAATTTGAAGATTGATTTCTTGAAGTGAAGTTGAAAAAAAAAACTTATACTTCCCAAGATGTCGGCTGCCCTATGAGAGGCTCAAGATATATTTTTTTTAATTCAACGCATTTAAGAATAACGCTGAACTTTTTTCTTAGTACAGAAAAAACACTGTTCCAAACGGGGCATATAGTGTGTAGGAGTTTCAAAAAAGATGATGTAAACAGAGTGTTTCGAAGTAACAATAAAATGTTAATTTCTCAAAAGTTAAAATTTCTATTTGTTGACATCAATATGGAAATAAAAATAAATGGTTTTCTGAGGTTTTTTGTTTAGTTTTGAAACTTTAATTTAATCTCTACTAATAATAAAGGAGAATGTGTGTCTCTGTGTGTGCGTGTGTTGACGCTCTACTGTGTAGATCGCTGGACCTAGAGCTACGAAATTCGGCACAAACATACTTTGGAGAGTGGGAATGTGCACCTCGGGGCCCTTTTTCGAAAATTTTAATTAATTGAGAAGTAAGCGAAATTTTGGCGTTTTCCCTCAATAACGTCCGAAAATATTATATATATACGTATTATAGAAAAAATTATTTTTACACCATCTGAAAGTACACAAAAAATTACCTTTTCAATGATATGAATTTAGTTGATGTGCAATTTTTCCTCTAATTTTAATGAATTTTTAAATATATTTTATGCATAATTTACAACAATATTTTTCATTGCTAAAGTGAAATTCAAACCGTTTTCATTGTTTAAACCAATATTTATTTGCGTGTTTCTCTTCCATTGTTGAAAGCAAAGGCATTGTCCTAATGAATTTTCTTTCCTTTTCTTATTTCACCAGTTTTTCTGGAAATCTGGAAACCTCTAAGATAGTAAATGTATCAGGAAATGTATCCATTAATCTGAATGAAGATAGATAGTAAATATTAAATATATCAGGAAGTATGTCCATTAATCTGCATGAATATGGTTGCTAGATTTTAATTCTTTTTATGAGCACATGTGCCTCGCCATTTTAATGTCAAAATGAAATGCGTATTTTGAGCGAAGAATAAAAATCTAAAGTTGGCGCTGACAACTTACAATTAGATGTTTCATGAAACGGAAAGTTTCTCGACTCCACGTAGACAATAAACAAAACTTGTGCAAAGCTACTAAAAAAATGGGCTAAATGTCTATCACAAATTGAAGTTTAAAATTTCTTTGTTAAGGGAACCATGAATATGAAATTGTGCATAAGGGATTCAATTGAAATTACATTCCCGACGAAAAAGCTGGTCGCCGTAGGCGGCTAATCACTAATAAATACAAAAGTTGAAATCAAATAGTTTTGTATAATATTTAAGACACTTACATTTATGGAACAGCTCAAAGGGGGCTGTGTTTAAAATTTTCTTTTAACCATTAAATGAAGGTTGTTATTTAATAAATCTGATGCAGCTCCTAATTCCTCTAATAGTACTGCATTTCACGATAATACTATAGTATACAAATACAACATTATGCATATTTAACTGGGCAACGAAATAGTTTTTAAAAAATGCTCGCATTTTGGTTCCTGATTTTTTTATAATTTTTCGAATGCCTTATATCAAATTTTAGTATTCACTATGATGTAGAATATTTATACTTCATATTTAATGATAAATTGAAATCTAACAAATCTATTGGTTTGAAATTTGTATTTACAAATTATCTATTTATTGATCTATTCTAAAACATAAGGATTAAATTTTATTCCCTACTTTTACTATGTTTCCGGTTTGAAAAAATGCTTAACTATCATTGAACACAACTGGTAAATGTAAATATCAGAAAGCAAAAGATAAATTTTATATTTTTCACTGAAATCCTGAGTATCCCCTCATTAATTTCAGAATAGTAGCAGCTATAGTCATAAAAGTGGTAGCTAGGTATAATGAATTGGCTACACGCTAAGCTATAAGATCACATACAGCGCCACCTATCTGCAAAATTTGTACTTAACGTTCCTATCTCGAAAATGGTATGGAATACGGGAAAATGTCTATTACAATGTTGAAGAACATTATTGGTTTAGTACGAAAAGATACTTTATACACGTTAATGCTAAGAATAGTTGACTATGACGTCACGACTAGACTGTTAAGGTGACCAATCGTCCAATTATAGGGAGGGCAGACCTTCTTTCCTAAATTCTGTCCGCCCTCAAAAAGTGTCCTCTTACATGCCCTCCTTTTTGATATTTGAAATTAGAAGACTGAATGTATATTTAAAAGCTTAAAAATTAATACAATGGGCAAATAAACACGTTGAAATTGATAAAAGATGAGTGAAATCAGCCATTTCAAAAATGAACATATTCCTTGTAAAAATTTATTTATTCTTCTCCAATTTACGTTGTGCTGCCCTGGAACTAATGCAGTTTTTGAAAGGGTTTTTCAATTCCTAATGATTTTTGGGCATATGAGAATTCGAAATTGAATGTTGATACTCTTGCTGCAGCTCTTGCCGTAAAATTCAATATGAAGGATATTTCTTGTTCATATGTTTCCAAGATCCCTATTGTTAGAAGATGTTACATAGCCAAAAAATATTCATACATTAGAATTAGGCATGTAAGCATAATTACAATTTAAACAATGTTTTACAAATGTTTTTATTGTGCATTTATCATATTATAGTATTTTCTGTATAACTGTTGCAATGAATAAATTGTTTATTTTATTTACGATATTTTTTTCTTCAATTTATTTCTGTCCTCCTTTTCATTGTAAAAAAATCCCAGTAGGCAAGCCGGAAGGGAAAGTTAGATTCCTTTTGTTTGGAGAAATAAGGAAAATAACACTTCGTCCTCTATTTTTATTATGTTTGGAGCTGCAAGAATGAAAGAGGGTGGAAGAGACTGCAAATGACTAGAGTTTTCAAACAAGGTATAACATGCATAGGTTAAAAGGCAATTTTAATTTAAAGATTTTGGCGGAAAATCACATTTCAGTTCATAACTTCTAAGCAATCACAACAATCAAAAAACTTTCAGTACAAAAATTGTTCGTTATGATAAGGCAATAATTCTCCTAATTTGAATTTTCTTCCTATTTTAAATTGGAAAGGAATTATAGGAAATGAAAATTTCAACCACCACCATCTCCACCCCTTTTTAGCTGGATAGCCCATCTACGAACTGAACTGAGATTTTCACTATCCTTACAACATATCCCACGTTGGTTAAGATGGAAACAAAATTGCTCCAGTTATCATGTTCACAAGATAACATGGTCAGAAACGTCAAACAGTATACAGTGTATCCGCCAAAGTCCGTTAACCCCAATAATTTCTGAACGGCAAGAGCTATAGTCATAAAAGTGGGGTCTAAGTATAGTAAAGTTGCCATGCGCTTCGCAAGAAAACCGCTTACAGCGCTACCTGGCGGAAAAATTCGGAGTTAGCGTTCTTATCTCAAAAACGGTATGATATACGGGAAAAAAAATCAATCACAAAGTTTTTCAGCATCATCGATTTAGTAAGAGAAGATATCTTCCGTACAGTAATGTTCAAAATAGAAGGCGTTAAATGCATATTTGTTTGGTTCGTAGCTACCAAAATTGTAAAGCGGCATAACGCGAAGGAAAGAGAAAAGGAAGGACGTAATATCCGATTTTCTAGAGGATTTGCCGTTGAATGACCTCCGGAATGTATGGTTCCAACACTGCGGCGCCCCTCCGCACAAGGTATCAAGTGTCCAACAGTACATTCGGAACACATTCCAGCAACAAGTCATCGGGTATGAAGGTTGCGTAGAATGGCCTCCACGTTCACCTGACCTGAACCCATTGAACTTTTTTCTGTGGGGATACATCAAACAGCGAGTGTATGTAACCCTCCACCAACATTGCAGGAACTTCGAAACCGTATTACGTATGCTTGTGCCAGCGTGTCACCTGCCATGTTTTACAATGTGCAGCGGGAAGTGCAGTCCTGTGTCCAGATGTATATTGTTGCTGAAGGACACCATTTTGAGCATGACAACTAGATGAGCGTCATTTCCGGCAAGTGCAGTTTTGTTCAACGCGATCAAACAAATATGCGTTTTGTGCATTTCATTTGTATCATTTTTGTGCACAAGATGTTTTTTTTTTGTAATAAATCGATGATGCTGAATAACTTTGTAATTGACTTTTTCCCGCATTTCGTACAGTTTTTGAGATAAGAACGCTAACTCCAAATTTTGCCACCAGGTGGCGCTGTAAGCGGTTTCCTTGGATAGCGCATGGCATCTTTACTATACCTAAACCCCACTTTTATGACTATAGCTGTAGAGTTCCCATAAGGAATCTACCTAAAAATTTGTCCCCTTAAGACTTCAACCTCTCAAAAAACCATGTTCGGAATATCCTGAGAAAGTGAGTGTCTCCGATGTGTACTGCATCAATCCAGCTAAGTTTTTGCTAAGAACAAATTTATTTGAATATCAATTATATCAACCTTTGATTTAGAATCTTCAAATTATGAATCAATCTTTTCATGATAATTTTGTAGAATAGCTCTCTTCATGTACATTAAAGACTTACGAGGCAGTATGTTGATGAAAATGGAGATACTTTTAGACCTGTGGAATGCAAGCGTCTTTGACAATTTCAATTTTTTTGAAAAGTTAACATATTGTTACAAAAGTCTTACTGTGGGTGTATGGTGTAAACAGTCCAACACGCAGGATAATGGAGAATGAAGGTTTATTTACAAATATGCAGGAAAACACGTAGCACAGGTACAGGAAACAATGATTCTTACACAGATTACCAATATAAACGGACAACAATTCACAGGTAATAACAGTTCAGCACTTTGTTATCTAACAACACAAACAGTCAGCAAATAACTAATAACGACTATAACTGCACTTGCAATAGCGCTCAGCTCACCAGCTTCCTAGCTCGCACTGCGGACAAAATTCTAAAGTCGTTCCCAATGGGTCAACGCTACTACCGCTCGGCGTCTGGCAGCTTACTAGCTCGCACAGCGGATAGAACTCCAAAGACGTTAGCGCTCCAAGGCGATCCCTGTCGTTCAACACACACACCGTCATCCAAGCGCTCTCCTTATATAGTCTCCCGCGGCATGCCGTGACGTCACATGGAATCTTCTAGTACATTCAAGCATGTTTCCTCTGCTAATAGAGATATCAAGAAGATTCCAGCACCTTTGAGATCCCATATTTCGTCGCCAAGGTCAGGGGTCCAGACGTGGATGCTGCCGTCATCTCATACTTACCCCTGTAAAACTCTGTTCACAACCTTAAGACGCACATTGCTGGGAAGCGATTTTCCATGTTTGTAACACTGCTCTTCTCTTCAAAGATTGACGTCCCGGCAGTCTCTTTACATAGAACTATGATTGGTAGTCCAGTAGGGCACTAGCCTATTAATGTGAATAGCTTTTGGCTTGCCTTTGGGCGACCTCTGAACTCTGCAGACAACATCGCTCAGTTTCTTGACAACAGTATAGGGTCCTTCGCATTTCTGCCGTGGTCTCGAACTTAGACGACTCCGTTGCTTCGGGTTACACATCCAGACTAGATCACCCTTCTTGAAATGGCGGTCTGTTGCTCCAGAGACGTAATGAGTCTTCTTGCGTACCCTGGGCAGTTTAACTCTCGCTTTCCAAACGTGCCTCCAACTTATTCAAGTCTTCGTTCGGCGAGGAAGTCGTATCACCCGGTCGTCCAAAGATGATGTCACAGGGGAATCTCGGCGTTCGATCAGAAAGCTTTTCTGCTGAAGTCCATCCAGTCACTGATTGTTTTAGGTCTTTTTCGGGCTTTGCAAATTTGCACCACAGGGCCCCTAAGGTCCCACGCGAACTTCGCGCCCTGAACACCTTTAAAACCTCCCACCCCTGTGTTTACAAATTTTTGAAAAATCACAAGCTACACTGGAGTAATAGCAGATTGATAACATATAAAAGCCTTGCCTCGGCAATACATTCTTAAAGAGTGTGACATTTTCGGTTCTTCAGTTCACATTTTTGTTAATGATGATGCAAGCACTTGTGGGCACGTAAGCTTTTCCCGATTTACGTTTACATTCTTCGTCTAAAACTGACAGAACTCAACAATTTTGGTGTAAAGACCACATACCAAATTCGTGAAGGTGGTTGTGGTTTTGAATTGTCCTTTTCAAAAACAGACAGATATTATTCCAACAATGATTTTTTCGAACATCAAAGAATGTAGAGATTGGGGCAGTCCACAAATGATGCCACGCTTGGAGGGGTGGGTTCGTGAAATTGTGACGAGAGGGGGGGGGGAGGGGTAACAAGAAGCGTGACATCACACATTTTGGTTAAAATAAAAACATTTAAAATTAGCAGATTAAATTTTAAAGTTATTTTGAAATTGCCAGAATTTGAGGGTATTTTTTAATCGGGCTAAAAGAACTTTCATGTGATTTTTTTTTCACTTGTATTCCTTTACTTTTTCAAAATGGCATTCAGGGTAGATTCTGAGAATACGGTAGCATCATAAATTCTTCACCATTAGGAGAAAACATCCCCCTGTCACATACTTGAAATGTCCAACAAAAAATACATTGCCCCACCTGGGTGAGTGTTAGTGGCACAAACCGGGTGATCTTATTGAGGCGGTTTTTTAAAAATTTCAATCTGTTTAAGAGTATTTTGTGTTCATAAAGTAAAGATAAGATTTAAAGCAAAATATATCAAATTCCATTTTTTCAAATTCCAAAATACTACTATTTTCAATCGCACTTTTATATTAATATTTTATTACTATTGTATATTAATTAGAAATAAATAAAAATATTAATAAAGGGAATTATAAATGTGGAAGAGTAAAAAGTAATAGAGGACAGGGACAAGAAGTAAGAATCTGGTGAATGACTTCATCAGAGGCCAGACATGCATGCAGATTCAAAAATGGAATAGGTTTTTCTGGCATCTGATGAAGTCATTCGCCAGATTCTTACTTCTTTTCGTTGTCTGCTATTATATTTTTTACTCTTCCACATTTATAATTCCCTTTATTAATATTTTTATTTATTTTGTACTTCGCAATTTTTTCCTGGATGATGCTGCACTTGCGCACACCAATTAAATTTCTTCTATTAATTTTTGT
This sequence comes from Araneus ventricosus, assembly GCA_013235015.1. Taxonomy (NCBI): domain Eukaryota; kingdom Metazoa; phylum Arthropoda; class Arachnida; order Araneae; family Araneidae; genus Araneus; species Araneus ventricosus. Next base: position 143,152 of record BGPR01002693.1, read on the forward strand.
CTTTTCAGATATTCATACTTTTTGTCTTTTTAGATCTTCAGTATATTAATTAGGTTTTTTTGTTGTAAACCTTAAATCTTATTTCATACAAAATAAGTACACATATAATCATTATTATTGTTATGCTCAGAAATGTCATTAAAAACATGGTTAAAGTTCAAAAATAAAATTTGAAATATGATCTATAACGTGACATGTGACAAAGGAAGGGAGGGGATCAAAAATATTGAAAAAAAGTCTGACATCATTTATGTGCAGCCCATTCGTCAAAATTTCGAGGTCGATTTTTTTGACGATTATACGAACAGCAATAATTTCTTCTACATACTTCGTGTACTGGAAAGTAAAAAGTTTGAACGAAAATCACATGAAAGTGTACTGGGATCTTCGGGGGATTAATCATACTGTTAAGCTTATCGAGCTACCTATTATTTATATAAACGTTTCGAAGGTCGGTAAATGAAAAATATTATTTCAAAGGCTTGACAGAGTTGCACTTATAAAATAAATATTGATTTAAATGTAATTAATAATACCTGGAGATCATGTTTTCTTAAGTAAAGTACCAGTTAAAAACTCTCGTTATTTATCAATTCATAAAAATATACTTTACATAGCCTCTTTTCTCTGTATAAATGTTTCGATATAGGTTTTTGAGTCTGGAATTTTAAGACTTTTCTGGAAATGATTCCTTATAGATTTGTAACCATGTCTGACTCCAGCATAAGTAATGCTAGCGACACTGTAACGATCTGAAGAATTCCGGAAATTTCCGCTTCGAAAGCCTATTATGAAACAACGCTCCTATGGAAGTCAGTCATTCCGTATTCTGGCACTGCAGCACTAATAAGTCTAAAATAAACGTTGCAGAATTAGAGCAACGGGCGCCGTAATCCGTGCAAATGTAATCTTCCTCCTTCGGGATTTGCTATTTCAACGAATTGGCGCCACTGATTTGAGGGAGGAATTAATTCTGCCTTCTTCAACAGTTGATTAAGTTTTAATGCAACAAACTTCCAAGAACTCACTTATTTACGAAGGGAAGTATTGAATAGTGAAGGAACATGTCTTGCAATGTCTTTATTTTTTGTTTTTCAACATTTGGCTTCCATTAAAGCGATTCTTGGCTTTCATTAATTTCATATTACGGAGAGAGGCCGCGGTGGCCTAGTGGTAAGGTCTCGGCTTTGGGGCCGGAGGGTTCCAGGTTCGAGACCCGAATCCACTGAAGATCCGCCGTGTATGGGGCCTGTTGCACGTAAAATCATACGTAGTGGTCAAACGTCCTCCCGTTGGTGTGGCGTGGAAGTTTGGAGAGGGGGGTGCCAGCTCAGGTGTCGTCCTCGTCATCTGACCGAGGTTCAAAATTACGAGGTCCGTCCCAAAATAGCCCTCGTGTTGCTTTAAATCGGGACGTTAATATAACTAAACTAAACCACATATTACGGAGAATTTATGCTGACTTTGGTTGTGGAGTGAAATCTTAATGTGTTGTACAAGTACAGCTGTCGGAAATCACAAAAGCCTCGTAGATATTTAAATTAAGAATGGTCGAATGTAATGGTTGTTAAAAACTGAGACTGAATCGATTTGTGTTTATTTGAATTTTGACTCAATGGGTTCTTCATTGTAATATTGAAACAATGCTGGATAAAATACTTACTATTTTCGAACCTTGCACCACCACAACTGAGTTATTAAATTTAAATATAATTTTTATGCTTACATCAGAAGCTGAGACAACATTAATTTAATTTTTGCTATGAGGAACAGCTTTTAAGAAGGTGGTTTTGGAGTCAAAATAGAATAAATTTTAAGAAGTAGAATAAATTTTGAAGAATAAATTTTAAGAAATAGAATACATTTTGAAGAATAAATTTTGACTATTAGTCATTCCTTCGACAGAAAATTTGTCCGCATTAGAACTCCGATGGCGAGTGGTTACTCTGAAGAAGTTCGCCATTAGAGTTCTCGTCCATTTCTTCCATATAATTGTATTTTTTCACTTTCTAATTTTTTTCTTTTATGTGTTTTAATTATTTTAATTATCAGAGAATTTTTGTTGTCTAATTCTATAGAGATTTGTTGGTTAATCGTAGAAAAGTTGTTTGTTGATGCAATCACTTGATGCTGCTGCGTTGGGCGCGCAAAAAGGTGTATTGTTATCATAATTGTTTACTTCTTCTGTTTCTTCTATATATTTTTTCTTTTTTTTCTTTCTTTTTTTTTCTTTTTTTGTTTTTCTAATAATTGTATTTGTATTTTATAAGAAGTTGCTGCATATGCGCCATTCTGTATAAAACAAAGAGTTTTAATTAATTTTAATTTTGATTAATCTTTAATTTTTAATATCTTTTTGTTAAATTTTATCAGTTGTAACTGATACGTAATGCAAGCAACATTGTAACCATCTGTGCATTGCTGGAAATTTCCGCTTCCAAAGCCTATTATGAAACAACGCTCCTATGGAGGTCAGTCATTCCGTATCCTGTACTGCAATGCTAAACACAAGCCTAAAATAAACCTAGCATGGCTGGAGAAACCGGCGCCGTAATCCGTGCAAATGTAATCTTCCTCCTCCGGGATTTGCTATTTCAACAAATTGTCGCCGCTGATTTGGAGGAGGAAATAATCCTCCTCTCTTCAACAGTTGATTAAGTTTTAATGCTGCACTCTGCTGAAATAAACTTTCGAGAATTCACTTATTTATGGAGGGAAGTATTGGATGTTGAAGGAAGATGCCTAGCTATGCTTCTTTTTTTCCTTCAACATATGGCTTCTATTATAGCGGTTGTTGGCTTTCGTTAATTTTATTTTTCGGAAAACCCATTCTGATTTTGGTGGCGGAGTGAGTTTTTAATGTGTTGTACATGAGCATCTTTGGAAAATCATAAAAGGCTCGCTTATGTTTAAATTAAGAATTGTCTAAAGTAAAGTTTGTTAAAAACTGAAACTGAATTAAATACGTAAACTCTCACTGATTTGAGTTTATTTGAGTTTTGATTAAATGGGTTCTTTATTGAGGTGGTGAAATAAAATTAGCCAAAATAAACATATTTTTAAGTTATAATTATTTTTTTATGAATAAGTTAGAAGATTATGGAGTTTATTTTTATAAGTTCACGGTATATATTTTGCCATTGTATATCAAGTGCTTTATTAGAATGCGTTATATATCCTATTGTTATGCATTGTTTATAAAGCAATGACTTAGAATACGTTTTTATCCTATTGTTGAGCATTGTTTATAAAGCAATGACTTATAATACGTTATGTATCCTATTATTGAGCATTGTTTATAAAGTAATGACTTAGAATACGTTATATATCCAATTGTTGTGCGTTGTTTATAAAGCAATGACTTAAAATACGTTATATATCCTATGGTTGTGCGTTGTTTATAAAGCAATGACTCTTTAATTTAAGACGAGGAATGTTGGAAAAGGAAATGCTGAATATCTGGAATAAACAACATTAAGAAAATTATCATTTATTAAACCAGATATTAATTATTTGTATTTTATCTGAATTAAATGCATTGTGTTCGATATTTTTTTCGTCTGGTTATATTAAAAAAATTAAGTTAAATGCGAGTGTATGCAAAGTCATTCTGTAAGCTCTCGTCAACAACAATCCCTTACAGATCCTATCATCCTTAAAACTGTATCCGAAGATAATTTTATGCCAAACAAAGAATTATTACTTATCGGTGAAACTCTCTCTTACTTGAAGTCTCATGTAAAACTGAAACATCATTTTTAATTAATTTGATCCTTACTGAAATTCAATATAACCCTCATATAGCCCTTGCCGTTACTCCATCAAGATTAGCTATCAAACTTTTGGATGGTGACCGCGCAGCACATTCTCTGTTACAGTTACCTCTGGTTTTAACTCACACTGAGAATCTTATATGCAATATAAGCAAAAAGTCTGATAAGGCGATTGTCCAAGAAATTGCAAGATTATCATTTGGGATGAGTGTACTATGTTAAACAAATCTGCCGTTATCAAGTTTGTTTATCCTATGACACGTTCTGGAATGAGAACTTCAAGCAATCTTCACATATATGTTCCAAAGGGGGAGACCAAAAGTGATATTTATTCGAAGCCTTTTAAAGTAGTAATTAATTAGGTATTATCAGTAAGGATTACTTAGATAAACGCGAGCGGAGCCGCGGGGACAAAGACTAATGCTAAATATAATTAAAGCCAAAGTAACGATTGGGGGAATTCACGTGCTCTGACAATAATATGAAAAATGCAAATGCTTTGTCATGAAATATCGAATTGCACGTTGTCTTACTTTGTGAGGTGATATCAAGCTTTTGTCCTCTTCGAAGATGTTGTCTTACTTTGTAAGGTGATATCAAGCTTTTTGTCCTCCTCGAAGATGTCTTAATTGTCAGGTGATATCAAGCTTTTTGTCCTCCTCGAAGATGTTGTCTTACTTTGTAAGGTGATATCAAGCTTTTTGTCCTCCTCGAAGATGTTGTCTTACTTTGTGAGGCGATATCAAGCTTTTTGTCCTCCTCGACGATGCTTAATGGATTCCAAAATCATAAGTATGAATTGACTCCATCGAAATGAAATAATAGAAACGAAAACTAATGAGGATGATTGACTGACAGTTTATCATAAACTTTCGCGTTGAAATATTATTTATTTATTATAGTCAAACTAAAAATATTGGTTATAAAATGTGAATTTACATTTCAATTCTCGATTCTTTGTATTACCATTTTAGTTAACTTTTATTAAGGCGTTAATTAACTTAAGGCTTATGATTCTGGTTACTCAATGTTACCAGTATAATATTTTATTAGAATTTGCATCACACCATGACACTTTGATCAATTTTTATACTTGCTACTGAAATGATTTTATAGTTATATATATATCTTCCATTAGAATTAAAAGTGAAATGAAAATCTTATATATTATTGTATGTACTGTAAATTCACAGGTAAAAATATTTTTAATAGAACATCTGTTTAAAAAAACCTGATACGATGAACAATTAATTGGAAAAGGAAATTACGCTACGAATTTCATAGATAGGTATATTTTTTCTCCTGCAATAATTGTTATTTACTTGTGATTTCTACTTTTTTATATCCTCCCCAATGGAGTTTGAAGCAATATTAACTAATGCAACGACAAAAAAAAAAAAAGAAAAAAGAAAATTCATGTGTATCTAAGCTTCAGAACTCATGTGAAATATTTTATTTTGTTTTTTAAAATTCTTTTGTGTTAATTTTATTTATAATTCAATGTTCACTTTATCATTTATTATTTATTTATAATAATTTTAATCCCTTATTTTAAAAATGGTCATAGAAGATAATTATATTAAAAAAACACCTTTTTGCATTTCTTCAATCTTCGGGCTTAGATTCTCTTCAACCTCTAACAAGCACGGATGACATAAAAATTAAGTATGCATAAATATATTCCGAAACTTTCGTAAATATTATTTTTTTACCCCAGGAACGCAATCTAGCGGTATGGCAACGATGTACACTATATGCCCAAAAGTATCCGGACACTTGCAGATTTTCACATTTTTTAGAATTTCTCCGGAATGGTTTAACCGACTGCCTTTAAACTTCGTACGTGTAAAGAACAGACAATAACTCACATTTTAGTTTGAAGATTCGGTCCTGAGGGCAATTAGGAGACCGTCTACAAACTGATGAAGACAAAAAGATGTTTGGCCCACCCCGCTTCACGGAATACTGATAACAAGATGAAACTTTCGGAAATCGTTATGTTTAATGTGCATAATATATACAGGAATTTTCATAAACTCAGCACAAATATTTGGGAACATATAAAGGTTTTCTTAAAAAATCTCAAATTTTCCCATCTGTTTTTGCTTATAACATGCAGAGTTTTCTGTTATATTATACGAAACTTACAGAAAAGATGACAATGTGTTAGCGACGCATTTATGTATAACTTTGGAAGATAATTGTTGAATATTACAGGAATTATGAGCATTTTAGTAAATATTGTTTTACTGCGCAACCGCGAGACATAGTGTAATTTTTCTTTCACAAATTTGAAGCCAGATATATAGGGCAACTTACATAAAAAAATTCAGTTCAATATCATTAATATTCAGAAAGATATCGGCATTACAACGAGCAGAATTTTAGCTCCTGTCGAAGATAAGCTAAAAGATGAGGGGTTGTACACATATTGATATTTTTAAACTTATATCTTTGAATAGTTACATTGAATTGTATAGTGGTTAGAATTTGCTGAATACCCATGAACACATGTAATATTCGTAACGAATAAAAAATATATGTATGTAGAATTATTAAAATATTTTAAGAAAAGAAATTAATTCGATAAAAAAAGTCGTTTCTACCTAAAATTAATATATTTAAAAATATAGTTTGGCCTTAAAATTGTAATATGTAACTTGTTAATAATCCTGTAAATAATATAATCAAAGTAATGACATTTTTGTTATTTATAGTGCTTTATTAGCTGGAATTTAAGTTATGTACGCAATTGATAAGTCTTCATGTGGGTATTCAGCAAATTCTCACCACTATACAATTCAATATAACTATTTAAAGATATAAGTTTAAAAAATATCAATTTGTGTACAACTCCCCATCTTTTAGCTTATCTTCGACAGGATCTAAAATTCTGCTCGTTGTAATGCCGATATCTTTCTGAATACTAATGATATTGAACTGAATTTTTTTATATAAGTTGCCCTATATATCTGGCTTCAAAGCTGTGAAAGAAAAATTACACTATGTTTCGCGCATGCGCAGTAAAACATTATTTACTGAAAATTCTCATAATTCCTGCAATATTCCAAATTTCTTTTCCACGCTTTTACATAATACTTCTCTACCACATTGTCATCTTTTCTTTAAGTTTCGTATAATATAACAGAAAACTCTGCATGTTATAAGCAAAAAACAGATGGGAAAATTTGAGATTTTTAAAGAAAACCTTTATATGTTCCCAAATATTTGTGCTGAGTTTATGAAAATTCCTGTATATATTATGCACATTAAACATAACGATTTCCAAAAGTTTCATCTTGTTATCAGTATTCTGTGAAGCGGGGTGGGCCAAACATCTTTTTGTCTTCATCAGTTTGTAGACGGTCCCCTAATTGCTCTCAGGACAGAATCTTCAATGTAAAATGTGAGTTATTGTCTATTCTTTACATGTACGAAGTTTAAAGGCAGTCGGTTAAACCATTCCGGAGAAATTCTAAAAAATGTGAAAATCTGCAAGTGTCCGGATACTTTTGGGCATATAGTGTATGTGTGTAGTTAAAACTCCTTAACCCTATGAGCCCTATTCCGTCTCAAACCGCCTCATTCGACGCAGGTGGTTTCGGGCGCCTGGGTGAATTTCACGGGAGAAAATTAGTTCCTTTCTTTGTTGACAATTGATTGTGCAACCGAGGTTGTCGTCCTCCTGGATTTTCTATAGAGAAAGAGAGGGTTTCTTTCTGATTCCATGAATGAAAATTTAATCCAGTATTTGAGGCACTTGAATTCTCACTCTAGCCGAGTTCAAAGAGTTAACCAATGACAGAATGAACATTGAACTAGTTTAGGTACAAAAAGCAAGTAAAGAAGAGAACTTGGTACAAAGTACAATAATACCACAATTTCCTTTTTAGCGCGTAAGCTTTCTAAAATTATTCGCACCGCTGTCAATATTTTCCCCCAATTTAGTGAAGTACCGGGCTATACAAGAGAATTTTGGAAAGCCATATTTACCAAATGACAGCAAAAAATGCGTCTGGATGTCAGAAGTTGAATTCCTCCTCGAAGTATCGGTCTGCACTTTTAAGATCTATTAGCCATCGCCATTCAATGGCCAGTATTCTGAGAAAGAACAGGAATGTAAAGATACTGACAGGGACAGCAAATAATGTCTGTTAACTTACTAGAAAAATAAATCTGGACGTCGAAACTTCAGTTCCTGACTTATCTTCTTTACCTTACTCTACCTCCCAGCTCAATCTGTTGTGAGCTAATGAATTGAAGTTCGCACGTACATCGTGTTCGGGCAGTCAAATAGCGTTACTCGGATATAGCAGCGCCACTGTTTTGGGACAGCCTATTCATATACGCTAGAACCTCGGGAATCTGAACTAAATGCGGTTGTTCTCTGTTCGCACTCCGGTAAAATTCGGTAAAATACTCTTGATATAACAAATGCAGTACTGACTTTGGACACACTGTGAAGTAGTGATAGTCTGTGATTCGTATCGTCAAACAGGTTCAGTTCCTTACACCAAAAGAAGATAACCGATTCTGTTTCTACTAATTAAGGTGCTGTATTCGTTCTTAAATACCATTTCAAATGCTTCTTTTAAGTTAGAAATAAACATTAGCCTTGTTTCTGATTCGTGATTGTTATTTTCCCATCATTTTTTAATTAAAATGTTTCTGGAAATTTAAAAAAAAGATGTTTGAATTATCCGAAAATTCAGATTACTGTACTGTAAAAATTCCTGATGTAGAAAAGGACTCCTTTAATCCAATTTTAGATGTCCCATTTGCAATTTGTTTTTATCCAAAAAACATAAAACATTTAAATGCATTCCTATTATATTGCATATTAAAACTAATAATGAAAAGGAGACCTTAGCTGTATCGTCGTTGTATCAAATCCCAGTGAGTTAATGTGATAGCCGATAGATGGCGTGGTGGTATTCCCAGTTGCACCTGCGTAGTTAACGGCTTCGCATCAATATCCTCATTTCTGGAGAGTTGTTTCCGCAGTTCGTGGCATGACGGATTCCTCCAGATCAGCACAAAGAGCAGTTATCCAATTTCTTCGCACAGAAGAGGAGCATGCTTCACAAATTTATTGCAGGATGAAGGAGGTGTACGGAGAGCAATGTCTGGCACGGTGCACCGTATTCCGGTGGCGTCAGCGTTATGAAGCGGGACGCGTAAAATCAAGGACTTGCCACGCCCTGGGCAGGCGCAGGTTGTGACCAACAGTGCCACGATTTCGGCTGTGGATGAGCTCATACGGCAGAATCGTCGGATCACCGCACGTGAAATTGCTGTTGAACTGTCGATAAGCAAAGCAACTGTGCATCACATAATCCACAAAAAGCCTGGCTATGGCAAAGTTTGTGAACAGTGGGTGCCCAAGCATCTGACAGAGAATCAGAAAACGGAGAGATGAGAACTGGATCCATCAGCAGCCCAGGAATTTCTACACTGAAGCCATCAACTACATTCCTACGAGCTGGGATCAGTGTATCAATGTCAATGGCGATTATTTATAGTTGTACTGTTCCACATGAACTGTAATTAGAATATTGTTATTAAAATTTCTTTACATATAACTGTAGTCTCCTTTTCATTTGGGCACACCTTATACAATAAAAAGTATAAATTTGCTTTGAAGTTGCTAATTCTTTGTAATAACGGCTGAGTAAATAATAATATTATTCGTTAAAAATTTGTTTTGTTTTGTTACAAGATTCTTAAGAGATCCGTTATCTTTTTTTCGAAGTAAGTTAAAAGACGCAAATCAATGCTTTCGACTTAAAATGTATTTGTTGTAATTATTGTAGAGGCAATCTTAGACAGAATTTGTCTTACGAAATAAATAATAAACAACATAAAAATAAAAAAAAAAATCCTGAATATATAAAATACCTTAATAATAACTTATACACTTTAAAATTAAATAACACTTTAAAAACGTCATCTCTAAAGCTATATATAGTATTCTAAAAATTGAATTTCCATAGCAGATGACATTTCCTTTAAGTTAATTTATTCTTTAAAACTTTTTCAAACGAATATAGTTTTTTAGAGATAAATTCAAGTAATCTCGTAGTGACGTTATACTCGCCGCTAAGCATGACATTTAGCATTTAACTGGACGATTTCTTGCTTTATGTTATAATGTGACATTTTAAATCTCATTACATCGTCTTTGAAAAAATTATACGAATAAATTTAATGAAATTTAACTAGTTCTCCCAAAAGCTTTTCTTCGGAAACATAAATATGTAATAATAGCAACATTTCACTGGCAGACAACTTTTTTTCGTTAAAAAAAATTATATTCAGAAGATGCTTAAAAGAATCTTTTTGGACATTTTCATAAAATTAAAAGTAACAAATGGATCAGTTCTTTGAACTGAAGATGCCATGATCTTCACTGATTGTAACAAATTATAGCAGAATATTTTGTATAAAATAAATAATTTATGGAAATAAATAAACATATGAATAAAATTATCTTAGCTAATAAAAAATAATTATTAACATTAAATATTTTTTTTTGCTTTGCTATTAAGGATATTAATATTTCTATGGACAGGTTTTCTGTTTTATTTATTTTGGGTGCACAGAACCTCTGTGCCGAAGATTCACTTCCGGTTTCCCTTTCTCCAAGCGTTGCACCCGAAACTGGTCTTGGGCACGGAAGTTTTACATTACTCCATATAGAGAAAATAGAAAATTGGTCCATAATAAAATTTTACTGTTAGACAATATATCGGAAATTATTTTTTTCTTAAAAATCTGCATGGGATTTTGTTCTTTACTTTTATAGAACTAAAAAAAACAACGAGTGAGTGACCTTACATTACAATAGGATTGTTGCAACTTTTAATAAACAGTATTTTATAAAGCAAATATAAAGAATCTAAAGAAATAAAACAATATTTATAAATATTAAGAAGAAATTAATATAACTCGATTTTTTTCTTTGGAGATATTAAAACATTGTTACAAAACCATTTATTTGTCACAAAATGTTTTTCAATTAATAAATTTTAATCTAAAATATACATGAAGTGTTTTGTTACCAGTTATATATAACTGAGTAAAAAGAAAATTGAAATGAAACATCATTGACAGGCGGTATTTTCCAATCAAATATTTTTAGCTGAATATTTACAAGATAATATTGTTGCCTTTTTTATGTAACTGAATAATAATAATAATAGTAATAATACTAATAAACATTGAAATGAAACTTCATGGAAAATTTTTGTTAAAACTTTCATATGACTGACTGTTCTGTGCTTTTTTACTTTCTCGTGTACGAAGTATACAAAGGGAAAGTATTGTAATCGTCAAAAATTTCGAACACGAGATTTTGACGAATCTCCACGTCTTAGACATCCCTGAGTCCGAAAAACACAATTTTGGAATCATGTATATCTGTGAACACGATAACTCGAAAACTATTAGAGCTACGAGGATGAAATTTGGTATGTGGTCTTTAAACATAATTTGTAGGTTCCTATCAAATTTTGGACAAAATCCGTCAACGGGAAGTCTGTCTATCTGTATGTCCGCGGTCATGTGAACACTATGACTCAAAAACTTGAATAGCTAGATGGATAAAATTTGCTACACAGTTTTATCGTCATGAATGTAGGTCCGTATAAAATTTTGGGCCAAATCCGTCAAAAAGAGGCGTTCAAATTGCATATTCAATTTCTTTTAATCCGATTCTCGTGCGCATGCGTACTGGTAGCAATCTGTTATTGTTGTAAATTTTATTTACAACAATAAATAATATTCTCAAACATGAATTGTAAAAAAATTTTTATTGTTGTAAATAAAATTCAAACCGATCTCATTATTTCAGCAAATCTTTTATTTACGCGCTTTTGCAATTGTTACGGTTGTGGTAGTATAAATTTTTTTCTTGGGAATTCAATTCCAAAGCAGAATTTTCGCTTTAGCATTCGTTGCATTGTCTATTTTATCGCACCTGCTTCAAAGTAATATTTTTTTTTTGAAACGTGGCAACAGATATTTGATTTCAGGTTTGTTTGTTTGTTTGTTTCACTTTCTAGTACACGAAGTATACAAAGAGAAAGTATTGTAATCGTCAAAAAAGTCGAACTCGAGATTTTGACGAATCTCCACTTAGAAAGTATACAAGAAAGTTTAGGAGAGACCACTCCCGCTGGTTTAAGCGTGTATTTGTTATTCTGGGTTTCTCTTAAAGCTGGATTTTAGAAAATAAACAATGCTATCCGAGTTTCTTATCACTTACTATTTACAGTAACACCACGCGAATGTTTTCTTTAATTATTCTATTTCGTTACTTCATTCGCATTCTAAATCCACTCAGTAACTCATAACTAATTCAGCACTCTACGCTTTGTTTTCTCTCTACAGACGCGAGGTTAAATCGGAAATCACAAGAGGGAGAGATGCACCCTTCACTGTACCCGTAACTCCTCCCAGAAGTCCTATCCAATTTGCCGACATCAAAGCACAACGGTCTCCAATGGGATTTCAACGGTTTTTGAAGAACAGACAGACAAGCGAGAACCTAAAAATAGATAATTGCTTTGAAACATCATTTTAGCGGGGAATAACATGAAAGTTGATACGGAATTCATATTCGCGAATCCATCTTCTCGCATTGCTTTATGCCTTCCCTCCCCAACCCCCTTTTTCCGGTTTTATCACGCTTCGAAGAATGTGAAATTGTTCGAAATAATCGTTCTGATGGTCTCCCATGAGAAAATCTGTTTGGATGGATTTGCAGTTTTAGAGCGTGTGAGAGAAATTGGAATATTTCATCGGATGGGAGACACGAGATGTGTTTTCTTAATAAAATCCTGTGGTTTGTGATGAAGGATTTCGCTTTTAAGAAGAATGGGTTTGTTAAGTCTGTGCAAGTGGGTAAACGACTTTGATATTTTGTAAAATATGTATTGGATAAAGTGAGAATTAGTGTTATATGTTAGCGTGGATATGTAGAAACTATTGACGAAAAATATAAAATGTTTGAGCTAGATTTAGTGGTTAACTTCCGTCGAAATTTGACTTAGTAAGAAGTTAATATTTGTTATATTTATGAAATGTAGTTTATGTAATGTAGTAATTCGTTTGAAATTATATCATAATTATTGTCATCCGTATCCGCATTGTTCATGCGGCCAAGAAACGGGATCTGTTCTTCACGTAATTAAAGAGTGAGAAATTTGGACATCATACAAAAAAACTGGCCTAGTGGATGGCAATTAATGAGTTTAAAAGACTAGATAAATAATGCCGATATTCGTATCTCATTGCGAGGACTTCTTCACGAACTGTTAATTAAAGAATTAGACTTATTGTCGTCTTCCAGTGAAAATGATGTTTCCTGTCACTAATATATATATATATATATATATATTGTAAAATAAGATATATCAAATTTTTTCTGCACGGCATAGGCCAGGGCGGGATAATCTAATGTATTATCATAATTAGAATTTTTATGTAGATAAAGAATAGTTAATTCATGTATATGCAGCGTAATATGCAAATTGATAAAATTTTACTCTAAATGCAGCAAGTTCATACTTGAATATGTTCGAATCAATATTTTTATTTAGTTTCACTTTTAAGATTCTGCTAGAAGCTACACAAAACAACTTTCGGTGACTGAAGTTTCCTCAGTGAGTCGCCTCAAATAGAAAATTGTGAAAAACGCCAGCAAATTTTTTCTCTCGGTATTTATGTTTCTTTTGCTTTTTTAAATAATCCACAATTTCATTGTTTCTGAATTATTATTTATTTTCATTTATTTATTTACATATTTGTTGTGCTTTGCATAACACCTCTGTACTATTCCCTCAATAGACTCCTGCTTTGCTCCTCCAAGTTCCAGAGTGTCCCGAAATGAAATTTAGAATGTCTGGTGAAGGGATGAAGGAGGAAACAGTAGTTAATCCTTTAAGTCCTAAGAATGTTGCGTGCTTCAATATAAAGAATTTCAGTTTTGTATCCTCATTAGTTTGGTATGTCGATAAGAGTACACTATTTTAATATTTTTAGAACTTAAATATCAGTTAATCGATTAATCTAATTAAATATTGATTCCATACGTGTGGCACCACCTGGTAGTGAAATTGACAAAATATTGATTACAATATTCCATAAAATTTCTGGAATGAATTAAAATTAAAGACTAAAAAGTAAGGAACAATTAAAATAAATAAATTTACTTTTTTAGTACTTCAATAAAAGTGCGTTTTTATTGCTTGTTGGAATCTTGTTCTGCCTTATTGAAATATTTTTATTTAGTTCTCTGTAATTTCAGTTCTTGATTCTATAGTTTTATGTTACAATCACAGGCTCATTATTAAATTCTGTTTAAGTGTCATGTAAAAACATTTTCATATGAAATGATAAAATTTAATACAGATCAAGCAAATGTTTAGGAAGGATAATCTATCACAAAGATTTAAAAGCAATCACTGTCACTGTCTGTATCATATCTGGTTAATATTTACCTAAATACTCTTGTTTATTTCTTGTAATCGTACTTTATCTTCTTCTGACATCGGTAACAGAACGTCTGTCATCGTGTTTAAATCTTGCTTTTCTCTTATACATCCCTTCTCCGAGAAACCTGTTCAAAGGAAATTCGGCGGAGATCTGATTCTGTAGAGACAGTGAGCAGATCACTTTTCAAGGCAACGGCTGAAAAGCTGCTCGCATGTTTTCAGCTATTTCGAGATTTTAAAAGGAGCCTTTCAGTGTAAGAACGGTTAAGGGAAAAATATTAAATATAAAATATGTAAATATTCATTTCCAAAATTAAGTACGAAAAAGTTAGAAACGTTTTAACAAAAACTGAACTATTCTAAATAGTTCTGTATGAATGAATTAAATAAAAAGAAAGAAAACGAAGGGCATATCATAATTCAATCCGATGAATCAACATAAAATAAAATAAAAGTAGTTGCTAAACTCGGCCAAAAAATAAATAAAATAAACAGTCCAATAGCAATAATGTCGATTTATCCCTTGTGTATGCTAATTTCTAGACGCAAACACAAACACACCATCTGAATCTCCTTGGCACGTAGCCAAACCAAACCACGTGAGTGTTACCGCGATTTCTGGATAAATCTAATAGGTATAGATTACAGGAACGTTCGACGACGTATCACTGAGGGTTCTGCCTACGTGACACCTGATATGCTAAATAATAATGCGCAGCGTGAAATACAAACAAAGGTCCAAATGTGTATTATAGCTGACGGAGAGCAGTTTGAACATTGGAAATACAGGAATCTTGGGGTAATTACTTTTTTTTTCACTTTCTACCACGTTTCTTCATATAAGTGTTGGAAATCGCCAACAAATAAATGAATTTTTAATCGTTTTGTTCTTAGCTTTAATATCCACAAGGTGTGTTTTTGTATTAAATCGATGACGATCTGCAATTTTGTAAATGCTTTTTCCACTATATCACTCCTTTTCAATATAAGAACGCTAATTCCGCAGCTTTCCGCCAGGTGTGTTGTTAGCGGTCTTATGTAGTAGCACATAGCCACTTTCTATACCTAGACACCACTTTTATGACTTTAGCTGCAGTCGTTTTTAAATTAAGGGTGTGGGTGTAAGGGACTTCAGTAGGCACTTTTTGGTGAATCTCCATATTAAAAATACACCACATTGCCAAGGGCAGCACTGAGTTTTGTAAGAAATAAAATTAACAAAGGTAAATGGCTTTTAAAAGGTAACCAAACACTGATAAAATGAAGAGCAACCGGGGTTTTTTCTTCATTGCTCTAGGTTTCCCTCTTTGTGAATAAGTAAGTATTCGAAAATTTCTTGGCAAGAGAACAGCATTAAAAATCAATCAACAGTTGAAGATAGAAAGATTATTTTCTCCTCCATATCAGCGGCTCCAATTCGGTTACATGCTGAAAACCGAATTCTTCTCCTGAATGAAGAAAATTACCTTTTCCCGGTATATAGTCCTTTTGATCTGCCGATTTAATTTAACGTTCAATCGTTGTAGTACAAGACATGGGATTACCTTCGTTCGGATTCCGGGAAGTTCTTAATATACGGGAAATTCTGTAAAATGCTCTTGATATACCAAATGCAGTAGACTATTGACTCTAGGTGCTCTATGAAGACGTACGGGAAAAGTACGCGGCGATTCACATGGTACAGTGGCAAACAAATTTAAGTGTAAAAATAAGATACTGCCCTATATAGGGGGTACTGGGCCTACCGCCGGGAGAAAAACCCTGAGTAGGGTTGCCTAGACGAGTCGAAGAAAGGAGGGATACAGATATAAAATCAACCGCAACATTTTGCAAACTAAGAGCACTTCCGTTAGACGAGGAATTCGTTTTCGAGTGAAGTACAAAGCGAAATGAGACATCGGCCGGTTCTATCTACGCCAAATGAAATAAAGCTGTTTCCTCCACCCCCATAATGCAGTGGAATATCCCGTTTCCATAACGACCGCCAAAGGCATGTCTGGTTTCTCGTGTCGGTAAGACAGTATCTGAGTTTGTGTCTATCAATTAAGGTGCTGTATTCATTCTTAAAGACCAATTCGTATGCTTCTTTTAAGCTAGGAATAAACATTAGCTTTGTTTCTGACTCGTAATTGTTATTTTTCTTTCATTTTTCAGTAAAAAGTTTTCAGAAAATAAAATAAAGATGTGCGGATTATCCGAAATTTCGGATCCTGGGGTTCGGATTCCCGGGGTTCTACTGTACTTGACTTCTATGGGGTCAGTGTTGTATAAGAGACTTTTGAAACAGATATTATCGTCAGTTCGAATTGTGACAATGTTGCTTTTAGCTAGATGTGTTTGGAAACTGTGGGGAATTGATTCCTTATCCGTCAGTAGATGCGTCTATTCATTGAGTACTCAGTGATTTGATAAAACATTTTAATGTTACTGAAGTTTTTGTACTAATGGTAGTACTGGAATAACACAAGTGAAGTTAAATTGATCTATATTTTTGGATATTGGATGTAAACCAATTCTATTGTGAATTTTTTCATAAATTAATGCAGTGTTATTGCTTTCTTTTCTTTTTTTTGTTTACTAGAACTGAATAGACACATTATAGACTGGATTATAATTGTATCATTTAGAGTTTTGTATTGAAAATATTTCGAATGAAAATCCATAACTCTATTTTCCATGTTTTCAAAAACGTATGCTAAATAAATTAAATTCTGTATTTAAATAATCCGTTTATTTGAAAGAAAAATAGTTTGGCAATAGGTACCTTATATTCTATTATGTATTAATTCTTCAGAAACAATTACGATTTCAGAAAGATATACATAAGATGTAAAGGGATAGTAAAAATACGCGTTTGAGCTACAAAGATTCCTTTTCTCAATAGATTTCGCTGTGCCCGCCATATTTTTAAGAAACCAGAGTTCCTTTCCAAATTTATATTCAAAATTTAATTATATTAACAAGTTCTTGTTATATAGGTTTTATAAAATTTTTAACACGTTCTCTGATGAACTTGACATTTTTAATGTCTCTTGGTGCTTTTAATTCGAAATGTTTGCATCTTTTAAATACTTGATATGTTTTATTTGCCTTTCTATAACATTTTAGATTTTTTTTATTTTCCGTGTTCTTGTGTATTCGACCAGTTTTTTGAGCCGTGTTTGATGTATTTTTATCTTAAGTGTTGCATTTTTTTCTTTAAATCTCAAGTGTGTATTTACGTTTTTAAACTTTTAAACTCCTGGTATGTTTTTATTAGACTCGGTGTTTGCGTGTTTTGACTTTTTGACCCTTGCCTTTTGGAAATGAACTTTAAATTTTTTAAAAAAAATACGGCTTTTGGTGTCATAGTGTATCTTAAAGTTTTGTGATTATGTGTTTTCGTTTTCAATTATATATACGTTTGCATAAGTATTTTTTTGTTTTTTATTTACTCATTGTGACTTTTGTTTTTTGTGTGTTTGTCAGCACTCTGTAAATGGAGTTTTCTCTGAGTGTGCTTTTTTTTAAATAAATAAATAAATAAATTTCGTGAGTCAGATCGGTTATTGTCCATGGCATAAAGACATATCTAAGGAATAGTACCACTTTGCCATTCTTATATTCTGTAAACAATATTGATAATTCATTGCGATGAATACAGTCTCCATAACTTCTCATTTAGGTCACATTTCTATCTTGCGTAGTGTTTATTATCATTTATATTTGTATATGCCAAAAACATTTCCTGAAATAGCAAACTATTTGACCAATATTTATGCGCTATCTTATTGAAGAAATCCATGAACTACGGTTCAAATCATGAACGCATTTTTATTAAATTTATTTGCCATCTTTACATTAGATAGCGCTAAGCAAATATCTACATGTTTGTACTGATTTCACTAAACAATATATACCGCATAAAAAATACACCTTACAATCAAAACGGTAAAAGATTCCCACGAAAATAAAATCAACAGACACCAACTGCAGTTAATGGATACCAAATGCTGAAAATGAAGCATCGCGTTTTATTTCTCCTCCGCTTCTGCTTCTCTTAGTGAATAAGTAAGTACTCGAAAGCTCCTTGGCGCGAATGCAGGCAGCATCGGAACTTCATCAATTGTTGAAGAGTTGAGGATTATGCTCTCCTCCAAATCAGAGGCTCCAATTCGTTGAAATGATGAATCTTTTAGTCGTCATGAAAAGGAAGAAAATTTCATTCACAAGGATTATAGCCTATTGCTCTGCAAGGTGTATTTTGGGGTATTCCGCTGCAATATTCAACAATGACTGAGTGTTACTGGAACAGAGTTTGATAATAGGTTTTCGGAACGGAAATTTTCAGCTGCTTTCGAATGGTTACAATGTTGCTTGCATTAGTAATGGAGTAGCTGTCAATGTTTGGCAACTTGAGGGAATTGATTGCAATTCTGTCTCAGGAAGGTTGCGATTTGATTTTACATGTCGACGCTTTGCATTTTTGTTGTCGAGATGTTTGCTTTTGACGATGTTCTTTAAACTGACCAAATTATCATCAAACAACAATGATCTGAATAAATCAAGTAGGGTATATAAAAATCAACTATAAATCTCCTATTTTAATGTAGTTTTTCTGAGTTAAATATCTGCTTCTTTGCTGAAGATTATTCCAATAATATAAGTTTCTTTCAAAGGATTTACCGATTCTCTACTTACAAGAATAATTACACGCTAAATTCAATTGAGCGATTTCTGGACTCCAAAAGGGAGCGAACGTAAAAATTCGCCTTTTCGATCTTTTAGTACCGAAAAGCGCTCTTTAAAACACTTTCATAGTCAAGAACCTGTTTCGACTGCTTACCCGCCAGAAACTGATAACAGAATCTGAATACGTTGATCCTTTTAGGAGCGTTTTATAATTACTGCTTTGCTCACTAGGTTATATTCGAAAAATCGTTGGTTAAAAATCATCACGTGACGATTTAGCGTCTTTCCTTATCTGTGTTTACACAAGTTCGGTGCCATTTTTTTATTTTAGGAAGCGCTATCCATGGAAGCGTATTAAAATGAATTGAAATTAAGAAGATTTGCTCTACGGTGAGTTCCATTTTCAAATTCACTTTATCGTATTTCAAAATCAGTATTAAGTATTTTTTATACGATTGATATTATATTTATGCACATTCTGCAAAATCTTTGTTAAATG
Organism: Araneus ventricosus; assembly: GCA_013235015.1. Taxonomy (NCBI): domain Eukaryota; kingdom Metazoa; phylum Arthropoda; class Arachnida; order Araneae; family Araneidae; genus Araneus; species Araneus ventricosus. The sequence continues at coordinate 162,591 of BGPR01002693.1, forward strand.
ACCTGCCATTCTGAACATATCCATGACGTATGTTATAATTGAATGCAAATTTGAAAATTCCTGAGACATTAAAAATAATAAGAGATATCTTCATCCTGAATACATTGTTTTATGACACTTTATTTTTAGAAAATTATATATCATTAAAGATTATCCATTAGGAAGTGCAGGAAGAAATTTAAAATAATGAAAATTATCTTCATCCACTATCATATTAATCACACTTATTTTTATTTTTAATTTATGGTGTATGTAAATTTGGTATCAGCTGTGAATGCATGTGTTAATGTTCAAGTTGATTGTAGCAGTAATAGATAAAAGAATTTTAAAGCAAAAACTTGTGTCCCCCAATTAAAAAAAAAAACTGATAGTGAAATGAAATTTATAGTGTTTATTAATTTTTCATTATTTTAGTATTTTGGACATAGTTTAATAATTAGAAAGTATCTACAATTTTCCATAAATATTTTTTTTGATTTATGTGTTTATTTTATTTGGATAAAATGTGTACTCCTCATAATAACTTCCATTAATAAGTTTTTGAAGTACAACTTAGGGAGAAAAAAAAATTGCAAAATTTAATTTGCCTGCCCACAAAATGCTTGTATTTGTCAGACTATTCTAATTAAAATTTAGTTATCTAAATTATATCTAATACATATAATATAATTAACATTATATCTATGCACATTCTGCAAAAACTTTGTTAAATGAAGTAATTCCCCTTTTTGGCTCGACTTAAAATAATGAAAATTATCTTTATCGAATATATTAATCACATTTATTTTTATTTATATCACTTATTATATTTTTATGTATACATTCTTAGAATGTTAATGAGAATTTCTTAATCAATCTGGATTTTTTTCTTATAGATTTACTTTCCATTGAGATTATTTAAATTGTATGTTTTGTCTCCTATTGATATACAAGTTACCTAACTGATCAAGCCATTTACAAGCATAAAACTAGTTTTTATTTTTATTAATTGTGCACTGGGATGAGTGTTTTTAGTTTAATTGATCCACTATTAGAATATTTGGGGTGGGAGGGGGTGCAGTAGATTATTTTGGGTACAATTAGCTTTTTCCATTTCTCTCGCATCTTCATACTTCCCTATAAGCTTCCCTCTACATGTTGAACTCAGTGCTGTAGGGTAAATATCTTTTAAGAAATGATATTTTTTTAAAATTTTTGATTTTAGGTTATGCTATTTAATCATCGACACTGACATCTATAAAATGCCTTGGTATACTTGCTTCAAATGCTACAAAGTTGTTGCAGATAGATTCTCTGAAAAAATAGATGGTATGACTGAATAAACAAAATTGATTTTTTTTCATTGCAGAATAGTAATGAATTTTCTTTAGAAAGTTATACAATGCATAACTTCTTTACTAAATATCATGGTTTTTCCTTAGAAATATAACTGTGTTTATGTCAACTAATTAGAAATTATCATATGTTTAGGAAAATCCATCTATTTAATATAGCTGCAAATGCTTTGCTACTTATACTAAAAAAATTACACACAATTTTTTATGAATAATTTTATTTCTCTCATTCATAAAGAGTTAACGTTTGCTTTAGTTTAAAATTTTGCATGCCATTGCTTGGTTACTAACTAAAGGATCTTACTGTAACTTTTATATAACAGTTATTTTTAATTACATTTGGAAGGTTACTAATTGAGGTCATACTTCATAGTTTAATTGCTATGCCTCTGTTTTTGTCTAAGGTTTACAGACAAATTTATTAAAAGCTCTATTTATAGGGGATATTATTGTTTGTAATGGACTTGAAAATATTTGTTTACATTTTTTTTAAATATTTTTTTTAGAAAATTGATTGCTAATGCTTGCAGAGTTGTTCCCAGTAACTGGCCCAAGAAAGAGAAAGGTACATTTTTGTTATTCTATCTTAATTTTAAGAGATTTTATAGAATTTTAAACACACACACTTCCAGAATAATCAAAATAATTTTCAAACTCAATAATCATTGTTGAATTGAGGCTGTACTTACACGACAGCAAAACATTGCGAGCTGTTCCCCAATGTCTGCTTTCCATTTACTATAGTTGTATGCATCATACAGTTGTACCAAACAAAAGTCACAAGAAAACGTTTTCTAGAGGTCCCGTGATATACTTCAAAACAAAAAGCTAAATATTATATAAAAATTTGCAGATATGTGTGGGAAACAAATGAATGTGTGTATCATCTTAAAAATGACAACTATCAATAGAATGGTGTGGGGAGTATGTGTCAAGACCTAATTCCATAATTTGTTCAAAAAGTTTATTCAAAACCTTTTTTTACTGTTCTGTATGTAAGAATAATTAAACCATTAGTTTGTAAAAGACATTTACAGAACATTTTTAACTAAATGTTTATATGGAAACCAGTGGCAAATCCAGGATTTGGTTCGGGGGGGTGGGGAGATGAGGTATAAAAAGTTTTGTATCGTTGTGACGAATGTCAAATCTTATGGCTTATGTAAACCAAAACACTAACTTTACAGACTTTACTCACCTAACAATAAGAATCTTAAAGGACACGACAATACTTTCGATAATTTAACAAAAAACACAATGAAATAAACTAGAAAAAACATTCTTTGACCATGTCAATGCTGCAAATATGAGTGGAATGATTACAAAAGTGAGAACTTTCAAGCCTGTCAAAAACCAGGAAGAAATGTTTTCACTTTCTTTA